>ML793227.1:8850-25800 GCA_009831015.1 Picea engelmannii
TGTTTGACATTAGAGCATGAGTTTTGAAAGGATATACATATAAGTGGAAGTGGATAGCAACCAAAAAATGGTGGTGGAAACTACCAAGGAAGTTGTCATGGAAGATGAACATCCTTCTCCATCAACACATCGTAGATTGCATTCAATTAAAGGTTTGATAAAAATTTGTGGGATATACATGGAGAGATACATGTCAAAGACAAGGAGATCGCCACTTTCAAGGAAAAAACAAAGTACAAAGTATAACATTGGGTAGTACAATGTCATTCTTCAAAGTTGTTTCCTCATTAGGAGATATTTTGTTGAATTCAAGCATTGGATATTCTCTTAACCTTTTGGAAATGCATGCTTTTCATAATTTGATTATACAATGCAAGGTTTAAGTTGGTGATAAATTTGTTGAACTTCATTAAAAACAATTCCAATTGATGTAATGGACTACATGAAAAAAGTAATATTCACCAATTCTAGGTGGATTACTGACTTAGGACAAGTTTGAAGTAACTAAATTGTAGGATGAATTTTCTTTCAAAGAGTCTAATGTGAAAAATATGTAGGCACATCTTGCTAACATATTCGCCGACACATGTCATGCATTATAATATTTGTAGGAAATACATAATATGATTATACCACCCCATTTAAACTCAAAAGGACACATCAGCCAATTGGAGAAATTTTAGGAGAAGATGGTCTAGTATGTTCAATTGAAAAAAACTGTAACCTAATCCATTGAAACCATGGAAAAGATTGCAATCCATGAGTATGTTGTGAGTCATACTTAAAACAATATTGGCTTAAGAATGTGATCATGGATAGCAGTAAGAAGAGATGTGAGTTCCAATCTAGAATGAATAAATTAAATCCCAAAGGAATCTTGTCTTGTGCATTGGATACATTGTAATAAGAGGTTTCCCCCTCAAAGAGGCATCTTATTCATTGACTCTATATCATCATGTGGAAATAATTATTATTTCTATTTTCATGCCATGTTAGGGCCCTAAACCTCATTCATTATTAGTATAGTTATAGTTAGGTTAGCCTAGAGTGTAGGATATAGCATGCCCAGTTTATCTCATATTTATAATAAAGGAGATTCATTTGAATAGGCATATTGTCTTGTGCATTGGATATACTTTAATAGGAGGTTTCCCCTGTAAGTTTCCAGATATATTATAATAAGAAAAAAAAATATTGCAGCAAATACGAACGGAACAACAAAATATAGAGAATCACAACACCAAAATGATACCTTTATTGATATAAAGCCAAGTTCACTTGCCTATTCGATAGGGAAACCTCCAACAGAGCAAAGCTCTATTACAATAATTCTCAAGACAAAACTTTCCCATGCCTTCTACCCCTATTTAGACTAATTTTATCTTCTAAAGAACATTCTAGAGGAAGATATCTCTAGAAGCAATATCTTCTATTAAGTCTTCTTTCATTGGACTTGTTCACATTATTAAATAGGCCTTATTAACTAATGTTGGCCTTTATTGCATAGATAATATATGATTCTACCTACGTGAGGGGTTAGGGAGGTCAGGTCCCTAACATGCCCTCCCCCTTGAAAAACAACCTTGTCCTCAAGGCTTGAAATGAGGAAATTGTTGCATAATGGTAGCCAACTCCTAGGTGGCATCTTCTAGAGTTGTATCTTTCCATCGAACTAACACTTCCTTGATGGTGCGCTAATGGAGATGGCACTCTTGCTGGTCCAAGTCTACTTGTGGATGTAACCAAATGGAACCTTCTCCATCCAACTCATGGAGACTGGTTTGAGTCTGGCACTTAGTTCCAATCACTTTATTTAAGCATGAGACATGAAAAACGGGATGGATCTTAGAATGACTAGGCAAAGCTAACTGGTAGGCCGCAAGCCCCACTCGCTTGAGAATTGTATAAGGACCATAAAATTTGGGGGCAAGTTTCTAACAATGTTCAACTTTGAGTGAGTTCTACTTATAAGGTTTCAAATGAAGAAACACCTAGTCCCCTTTATCGAATTGACGTTCAGAACGACCTTGATATGCTTGTTGCTTCATGTGATTATGATCCATGACCAAATTTTCTTTGAGGGTACGGAGAATGGTTGCTCGAACTATAATATTGTTGTAAACCTCCTGAACCTTGGAGATACTTGGCGTGTATGAGAGAAACGATGGTGAATTTTTCTGGTAGACTGATTCAAAATGAGTCATGTGAGTGGCAATATGGTAAGATGTGTTGTAACACCAATCAACTAGGGGTAACCATTGAGTCTGTTGATTTTTTCTGTCAGATGAAAAACACTGCAAATATGTTTCCAAACACTTGTTGACAACTTCAGTTTGTCCATCAATCTGGGGATGATAGGTGCTGCTAAGATGCAATTGGATTCCCTAGAGCCTGAACAATTCTTTCCAAAAATTGTTGGTGAAAGTTGTATCTTGGTCAAAGACAATAGAATGAGGCATGTCATAGATTTTGAATATATTATCCATAAAAATTTGAGCCACTGTGGATGCAGTGAACGAGTGTTGAATTACACATAAATGCGAATACTTGGAAAGATGATCTACTACCACCATGATGACTAAATTATTTCCCTATTTAGGTAAGCCAACAATGAAATCCATAGAAATATCCCTCCAAATAGCAGGTGGAATCGGGAGAGGTTGGAGTGTGCCTGGAGCTTTTATTGTTTCACCCTTATGGCATTGACAGGTATCGCATTTAGCCACAAAGGTTTGGATGTCCTGTTTGACCCATTCATAGGTTTTGGTAAACCCTGAATGCCCAACTCCGAGTGAAGCATGCAACTCAAAGAGCACCATGGATTTAAGGTTCGATTGTTTTCTTAAACATAAGAAACCTTTATAGAAAATCTCTTCATTGTGCCAAGAGTACCCTGGAGAAGCTTGAGAATCCTATTTCAATTTTTGGATCAGGCTAGCAAATTCGGGGTCTTGCAACCATTCCTAGAAAATAACTTGAAGTTAGTATGCTACAATGAATGAGAGGGAAAATAGGGACCCTCCTTCTTCATATTTTCTTGAAAGAGAATCAACAACAGCATTTTCTTTTCCCTTCTTGTATATGATCTTGTAATCATATCCCAATAGCTTGGTCACCCATTTTTATTTCTTCGGGGATGATTTTCATTGTTCTAGAAACTACTTGAGGCTATGATGATCAGTTTTAATTTGGAAGCGTTGACCCAATAGATAAGGACGTCGTAAATCCATTGCATGCAGAATAACCCAAATTTTCTTTTGATAGGTTGATTGGCCAAAATGTCGCTCTGAAAGTTGTTTGCTAGTGAAAGCCAAAGGTCTACCATCTTGCATGATGACTGCCCCAATTCCTTTCCTTGGCACATCGCATTCTAGGAAAAAAATCTTGGTGAATTTGGGTAGTGCTAGGATAGGGGTTGTGCACATAAAATCTTTCAAGGGTTGGAAGAATTGATCAGCTGCTAGAGTCCAACCAAAATCATTATTTTTAAGAAGTGCAGTGAGAGGAGCTACAATTTTTCCATAATTCCAAACAAACTTACGATAATATCCCATTAAACCCAATAAACCACACACGATTTTAAAAGTTTTAGGGTGAGGCTAATCCTTCATAGCTTCAATTTTCTTAGAATCCACCCATACACCATCCTTGCCTACAATATGACCCAGATACTCAACTTCAGATGCACCAAAACCACATTTAGATTGTTTGAGAAAAAAATTGTGCTTAGAAAGAAGATGGAGAGCTTGATCCACATGGGTGAGATGGGATAGCCAAGTTTTACTATAGATGAGAATATCATCAAAGAAAACTAATACAAAATGATAGAGGAAAGGATGGAAGACATGATTCATGAGACTTTGAAAAGTGGTACATAGGCCAAAGGGTATGACCAAGAATTCATACCGACCCTTATGAGTTCAAAAGGCAGTCTTGGGGATGTCTTCCTATTTCATGTGTATCTGGTGATATCCAAAATGAATATCAAGTTTTGAAAAGTATTAGGCACCACTCAATTCATCCAAAGGGTCATCAATGATAGGAATGGGAAATTGTTCTTTGATTGTGAGTTTGTTGAGAGCACGAAAATTAGGACACATGTGCCAAGTGCCTTCTTTCTTGAGTACCTTGACTGTTGGAGAAGCATAGGGGATGGTACTAGGACATATAACACTTGCTTCTAGAAATTCTTGAACAGTTTTCTCAATTTCATTTTTATGGGCAAAGGGATGATGATAAGGGAAAACATTGGAAGGAAGAATTTCGGGTACTAGAGAAATGGAATGATCACGGGCACCACGAGAAGGGGGAATTCCATGGGGAGTGGTAAAGATATATTGGTGTCGAGAGAATATAGATTGAAGGTCAGGGTGCACAGAGGGTGTCTCAACAATGTGAACAAAATGGAGTTGAGAAATAATGTAAGAATGACCTTTTTAAGTGGCTTTTCCATTCTGTGGAAACTGATGACCTCAGGTGAACTTGATGTGATTCCTTGGAATTTATATTGTTGTCCCTATTGTTGGAATTGCATGGTTAGGTCCTTAAAGTCCATGATGATGGGGCTGAAAGTGCGTAACCATTAAGCACCAAGCACAATGTCACAACCCCCTTATTGATAGTAAAAATATGAGATTTCAGGTCGTACTGACCAATTTGTAGGCACACATTTTCACAATGCCCGCCACATTTCATAGAACCGTCATTGGAAAACATGATTAAAAATTTGTTGACTACATGGATATAACAATTGATTTCTTGGGAAATGCAATGATAAATAAAATTATGTGTGCTTCCACTGTCAACGGGGATTATGAATTTCTTGTGCTTAATGTAGCCAATTAGCTTGAGGGGTTGGGGAGCAAAGAAGCCAGTGGGGGCATGCAATGAAATCAACAGTTCAATTGTTGGTGGATCAGAGGGCGAAGTAGGATCATCTGTTGGGGGTAGTTCTTCCGTCGGGGAAACTTTAGCCTCCTTGTCAACAACATCCTCAGAAATGGCCATAAAAATCATATGTTCCTTACACTTGTGCCCCAGAAAATATTTGTCATCACAATTATAGAAAAGACTCTTGAGTTGGCATTCAACCATTTCTTCCCGATTTAATTTCTGGATCTTGAGAGAAGTGGCCTTAGGGGTAGGATTGGTAGGTAAAGGGTGAGGAAGAAAATATTTTTTTTGGTTTCAGGAAAAGATAACCTATTATGCTTCCTTGGCATGTCTAGTAGCTTCCAACCAATTCTAAGGGCGATCCATGAAGACCTCAATTCATATTTCGGCTTTTAGGCCACTGATAAAGAATTCCTGGAAGAAGGAATCGATCATGCCCTCCATTATGAAATCCAAGAGGTAAACTGCGGAGATAAATTCTTCCACGGTGCTAGATTGTTTCAACTTGGTCAAACGACCCATATGGTGTGTGTCGGTGTCAAAGCATTCATAAAGTTCAACCACAAACTGTGTCCAAGCAACATACCCTTGGCGTGATTTTTTATGCCAATGCCACCATTGCCAACATTCATGATCTAGATAGAGGACACCATATCAAAGTTTGGCCAACTCATTAGTGATTCCATGAAAAGAGAAGTAATGTTCCATTTGAGTGACCCAGCCAGTGGGATCCAAGCCATCAAATTTGTTCACCTCCCCTCTCGAAAGACGTAGATCACAATGAAGGGTGTTGGACTAAAAAGTTTGGGAATTGGAGGAAGCAACACCTTCTGGGTTAGAAGGTTGTTCGTGTGAGGTAATATATTTGGGAATATTCAATAATTCCATGATCTTGGAAGCAAAAGATTCAAGATGGTTGTTGATGTGGGCATTGATGTCTTGCTTCATGTCTTCCATTTTGGCATCTATAGTGGAATGCATGGAGGAATTGATGGTGGAAATATTGGCATTGATTTGTCTCATTTCCTTCTAGGTCGTGGAGAGATCATATAACATGGTATTGAGTTGGTTTTCAAGGTCTTGGTTGTGGGTGTGGGCCATGGTGAAAGGGAAACACAGGAATGGAGCGAGTGGGTCTGCACAAAAAAGGGGTTATTGGTGAAGGGTTCCACTACGATTAGTGCAACGAGAGGAATCCAATGAAACATGTGGGAAATAATGGTGCCATAAAGGGTGGGTGGGTCCACGGGAAAAAAAAATCTCACAAGTGATAGATACCATTGCAATCAAGGAGAAGATAGGAAGCTAATGGGATAAGTACCAAATAAGGGTGTCGGTGGGACTGCTATACTCATTCTACTCCTGTGGAGTTATACTCCGACTTGAAGAATACTGCAGTGACAAAATTCCCAAATAGTTAACAGGGACAATTGTGTAGGAATTTCACAACCAGGATGTAGGTGGCAGGGTTGCATGACAAAATATCCCTTATGTTCCTTTTTTGTTTTGTTTCGTTCCAAAGGGTTAGGGTTTGTAGGGGTCCTACAGATGATGGTTTTCCCTATGTTATAGATCTCTAATATACGTGTGGGGTTGAACGATAGTACTTGGCCCAATATCTCAAGGCACTAACTAAGGAGGCTCGATTGTACCCTTCGTTGTACTACCCAATTACCCAAGTACTAGAGAGTATCTTCCCAAGTGTTTTTCTCGTTGCCACTATAGTAGTCAGGAAGGTGATCAGATGATCTAGAGATGGTTTCAGGAGACCCGGGGGACTCCCTTATAACTACAGTACGTGGGAGTGATGGTCGTGTACAGATTTTTTTTAATGCACTACTACTCGAAGGGGTACCAAAATGAGTTATAGAGGTTTCCAATAAGGTAAAACTTTTGTTTCGGGTAACCTTGTGAAACCATTTGTATTTCCTATGTGTAGTCTTCCCTAGCCATAGTTTTACCCACTAAACAATAGACTTTGTGCTTTAGAGACGCCCAAAATACATGTCTCTACCCTGGAAAAAAAATTACCCACAATTTCTGTAGAGGAAAGAGCACTAATACCACTTGTAAGGTACCAAATATATTATAATAAGTAGAAACAAAAATATTGCAACAAATACCAGCGAAACAACAAAATATAGAGAATCACAACACCAAAATGATACCTTTATTGATAAAAAACCAAGTTCACTTGCCTCTTCGAGGGGGTAACCTCCAGCAGAGCAGAGCTCTATTACAATAATTCTCAAGATAAGACTTTCTCATGCATTCTACTAATATTTATACTAATTATATATTCTAAAGAACATTCTAGAGGAAGATATTTCTAGAAGCGGAAGCTTTTATTAAGTCTTATTACATTAGACTTGTTCACATTATTAAATAGGCCTTATTAACTAATGTCATCCTTTATTACATAGAAAATATATGATTCTACCTGTGTGAGGGGTTGGGGGGGTTAGGTACCTAACAACCCCCTCAAAGAGGAATCTTATTCAATGAATCTCTCTCATTATCAAGGTGTGGAACTGCTTATTCTTTATATTACTATGTTGTTTGGGGTATTCGGTACATAACATTTGGTATCAAAGCATATGATCCTTGGTTTGGTACCTTGGAAACAAGTCATTCTACCATTTTCACTTTAACTTTTCTTCTGGGAATTTTCAGACAATAATTTTTTTTTTGGAGTGTTGGGAGGACACACCTAAGTACAATGTGTCAAAAATTGAAAATTGGGTTTACTATAATTTTAGAGTTATAGGCTATGGAAGTTAGGGTTTTTGACTAGTCTTGAAACTAGTTTCAAACATGTGTTCTTGCTAAAAAATCATATATGAATCTAGCGAGATCCAAATTGTGTGCCACCAATTGAATTGAATAGAATATAACAATAGTCTTTTAGTCCTAAATTTAAGAAGTAGATCCAATATATTGAACATGGGGCGGGCCATATAAGTTCGCTCTCCTAAAAGGTCCAAATCAACAAGTTTTGGGAAAAATACCACAACTTTTTCTTGATGAATTAGAATTTAGTCAAATTTGTGGAATTTAAAAGAAGACATATAAGGATTCTGCATGCCCAAACTTTAGACTTAGAGGTGCAAAAATTCCAAAGTTACATCGGGTGCAAGGTCAACGGGATAGTATCCAAATCAAGGTTTTAAAAGGTATGTTAACTTGAAACTTCCATAATTTGTTATTGGAAGATTTATTTGAGGTGATTGAAAAAGTGTGGTAACAAGAACATAGAACAGAACTATAGGTAAATATTATTAATGGCTTAGGTGACAAGAAGTGGTGGAAAAAATTATAAACCCACTAAACCTCCAAATAACTCATCCATGAATCATGAAGAAATTGAATACTTTGAAAATTAGATATCCAATTTGTAGAGACAAGTTGATAATATAATCTTGAAAAAGGTCGATTTCACACATTTTTAAGAAGGAATCAGAAAGAAATTGAAAAATTTGAAAGATAGTATCCAAAATATGGAAAATGGTTTGGAAGAGAAGATAGAACAAAATATGGGACAATTACAAAAATACATGCAAGCCATTCTCATTCATGCCCTACATTAGAGGCTTCGTAAAAGTGATAAAGTGGACCAAGGAGCTCATGAGAATAAAGATACAAAAATTCAGGTTGAACAACATCCCACCAATAATAATATTCTAGGAAGACTTAACTTTGTTATTGGAGCTAATCATGGATGGGTTCCTAAGGGTATCCACTTTTCTAAGGTTGAATTAATAAATTTTGGTGGAACATATGTCTTTACAAGGGTAAACCATATTGAGAAATAATTTGAATTGCATAACATTAATGATGGTAAGCAAATGATTTCCTTAGAAATATCATGTTTTGAGACAAAACTATATCAATGGTATCAATTGGTAGTTAAAAGGTGCCCTCATTCTTATAATTATACATGGGGTTTATTTAGAAAGGACCTAGAATCACATTATGGTAAAGTTTGAGAACAATACTACTTTAGTGAGTTAACAAGAATCAAGGACTTTGGTGACATTAAAGAGTATAATTCATAATTTCAAGCATTGGCCACAAAGGTGGATAACATGAGTGACAAACATTTATTGCAAGCTTACATGGGTGGATTAAAAGAAGACATTAAACATCCAAAAAATGTTGATGAAGCTATGTGATTTACTCGTCATATTCAAGCTAAAAAAGTGGCTACACATAAGTCTAAAACTGGAGACTATGGAGGAGGTAGAGATAGATTTGTTCTTCATAAGGTAGTCATGCCTCCACCCACTCGAATATCACATAAGGAAATGGAAGAAAGATGAGAAAAAGGAATATGATTTGGTTGTAACAACAAATAGTCTAGAGGGCATAAATGTCAAGAAACAAAATTGTTCACATTGGAAAATATTAACAAGGAGGAAATGAAGGAATCCACACAAATGAGTGAGGAAGGACTTGTGAACCTAAAAGTGTAGGAAAATGATGTAGACATTTTTCACAGCATAGATCCAAACGTGTTCAATATCAATTCATGCATTTGCAAGTGTTTCAATAGCTCAAACCCTCAATATTGCAAGATACATTAAGAATCAAAATGGAATAATACTTATTGATTCAAGTAGTACCCATAACTTCATTGATAAAAGATTAGCAAAGTGCCTCAATCATTTTCATGTATCTAGTGACAATTTTTCAAGTATTGGTTATTAATTGGAAGTATCAATTGTGGAGGAAAATTCCATAATATTAAACTTTTTTTCCAAGGAAAACACCTATGGAAGACCTTCAAATTACTTCCCCATGATCCATGGATGGTAAGCATGGAAAATCATCAACCTTGGTAATGGATCCTTACCCTGAGGGTATCAAGACAGTTGAACATGTGACCTCCCCAACTTTGGGGGAGAGATCTCATGTTTGACTCGTGATCACTTGAGTTAACCCTCGAGGCTCCCGTAACATTAAGATTAGTATGGGAGACTATAACTCGTCAAGCCCATGTATGCCATTCATATTGGAGGAGTAGATATTTTTCAGGGGATTCAATGGTTGAGAACTTTGGGTATAATTTCTACAAACTATATTAAATTATTCATAAGATTTGAATTAAAAGGAATTAGAAGGAAGGTTTGGTTGACCCCTTCCACTGGATAAACCTCGACTCAAATACCATCCTTTAGGAAGGGTTGGCATACCCTTCTTCGTGCTCCACCTCCATGAGAATACTTTTCTTGAGGAAAGGTCTCATGACCCTTCACTGGGATCCCCTTTATGCTAAATCTTCTCTTAAGAAATGGTCAACCAACCCTTCCACTGAATACTCCATGACTCAAATACCATCCTTGAGGAAGTATCGATCTATCCTTCTTCATGCTCCCCCTACATGAGATACCATAATTAAGGAATGGTCAATCGACTCTTTTTTGTGCTTCCGCTACATGATAATACTATGTTGGAGGAAGGGTTGGTTAAGAATTCCCTAGGATCCCCATCATTCAAAAACTTTACTTGAGAAATGGTTCATCGACCCTTCCACTGGATACCTATTGATGTGAATACCATACTTTAGGAAGGGTCGGATGACACTTCTCCATGTACCCCTCCTTGAGAATATGCGGGTGGAGAATGTCCATGGACTATTGACTCTTGAATAAAATCTCTATCAAGAATTGGTATCCATTGCCATGTGTTGACGACCTATTAGATCAACTCCAATGAAACAAATACTCTAGTAAGATTGAGCCAAATTGGGGTGATTCTAAACTGGTGATTGATTGGGAAAATTGCAAAATCACAATACAAATTTTTAGACTCTCTCAACTTCTTGAAATCATCAGATCGAATATTGAATATTTTGAATGTATTTATTTCTCTCATATACAAAGAGAAATGAACACATAGGTGGATGGTTTGTCAAAATAGGCCATATATTTACAAACAAGCTTGTTTGTGGAAGAAGAATCCATCGATGGTAACCTCCATGATGTTATGGAGGTTAAAAACCCTTAAAATAGAGGAGCATGTTGAGGGTAGTTTGGAAATTCTTTTCTTTTTTGGGGAGTAACGAATATGTATGTTATATGTCTGGATAAATGTTTTGTATTAAGGACAAATCTGTAAGTGGGGTAGAGGCCAGAAATTTTTGGTAAATTGTATCTTTCTTTTGTTTTTTGGAAAGGGATATATGAGTTTTGGAAGGGGTCAATAACCTAGTTCAATGTGTATTTTTGATAAAATATAAACATTTTGTTCGTATGAAAAAAAAAAAAAATTGAGCCAAATTTCAATTATTCTCAAATCCATATTAAGCCAAAGGATACAAAGAAGAATATTCAAAACACAAGAAATTATGTTTCAATTGTTGGTGATGTCATCCAATTGGAATTAAGAGAGTGATGAACAGGGAATTAAGACCATATCTTGACTCATTTGTGATCATGTACCTAGTCAACATACTTGTTTTCAACACGACTTAAAGCATTGCTAACATCATTTAGACTGATTGTTTTTAGCATTGCAACAAGAGAAGGTACTTGTGAACATGAATAAGTGTACACTCAGGAATTGAGATCTTATTTATCTTGGGTTTTGCATGGAATAAGATGTGTTATCACTCCAAGAGTCACTCAAGGTTGTAGGTTGAGTAAGCTTGGTAACTTAATCAAATGTTCAATAAAATGTATAAAAATGGATCAGAAAATGAATAACTCATTCAATAACTCCCTCACTCAAGACACTTGAACATATCCAGACAAGATAAGGCTATGAAAAGGTATTGATCGGATGGTTTATAAACTCATATGGATGGAGAACACTCACTATACTAGCAAGATCATGTATATTAAAAAACATAGATGAAAGGTTGATTATAACAAGGAAGAATACTTATAATCCTAGTTTACCAATGCAAAGACAAGATGACAATTATCAGTCATTGAGTAAACAAAGAAATGAACATGACATTCAATCATAAGTACAAGAAAATATGAATGAACAGAGGTCTGAACAATAACAGTGAAAGAAGCTTATGATTCCAGTATATATATCAAAAGTCTTTACAATAAAAGAGTCAATAAAGCTCTCCAAATTCCAACCTCCTTAGCTCCTCCCTTGGGTCCTCTTTATAGAGATTACATGCTCATATAGATCCAAAATATATGGATCTCATAACCTCTTCACCTATCTTTAGTTTGTTGAAAATATCCAACTCAAATCCGAATTTGTGAGATAGCTAGAAAATACGAACTGTCAAATTTCTAGAAAATGATGCTCAAATATTCACCTATATCTCCCGAATCCAAATAGTTGTTGGAAATCTGAGCGAGGTTTTTAAAGAGGATCTCATTCTTGTGAAAAAACTCTCGCACTTTCCAAAAATATCATTCCATATCATCGTAATCTATCTCCAAAAAATATGACTAAAACAGAAAAACAAAGATTTCCAAAATCTAGTCATATTCCTACAATCTAGGATTTTATCCCTAGAATGTTTCCATTGAGGAAACAAAGTGTCATGTGCATGATGGGGGATGATCTTATATTCAAATATATGTGGCCACCTTGACCCAAAAATCCTCTTGCCGAGTCAAATTTTGACCAAATCTCATCCATGTTGAAAGTTTGAAGAGTTGGTAGTGCAATACACAGAAAAAACACAGTTTGCGCTACAAACTCCTGTATGTGACTGTTTTCAACAATTTTGTCCAAAATTCTTTTAAAAACTGAAATGAATGTTATAAAAGGCTTCTTTAAGACCTAAACTTTGACTTCATAACATATAAAATGTTGCAATATATCAGACTTAATCATTTAAACTTCCCCATACTTCATTTTACAAAAAATATTTATGCGAAAATGTAATAATCCAAGTGCTTTAGACAAACACTCAATGCCTCTGGAATTGTTGCTTGGAAGATGAATACCCTGCACCCTGAAGAGAACCATTTTCCATACTATCACTGTAAACATATCCCTCTTTGACAAATTCCATCAATAAACTCTAAAAACAGAGTATGCTTGTGATATGAATTTATTATGTATTTAGCACTTGCTAGGGTTTTTTATCTTCAACACAAATTGATAAAAAGGTTCCTCTATGATGCTACCATATGCATCTTCCTCTCTTTCTCTAGATGATTTCCTTCTAGCTTTTGACAAAACCTTCGGCATCCTATGTGCTTGAAGGAGTCCACATGATTAGAGTTTTGTTCAATCAAAGTAGTATCAGTGGGCTCAAATCTAACCATAGAGCCTGACCTCTTTCTGGGGATATGATATTTCCTTGGATCATTTGATATCCAAGCACTTGTTGCAAATATTTCTGCTCATAAGAAAATTAGAGAAAAAACCCTTAAGGACAAAACTTCCTTGGTTCCAAGAAAACCTTAACAATACTTCTTTGATGGCGAGTTGTTGCTTTAGAAGAGGATCTCAAGACTTGATGATGATTTAAGAACCTTGAAAAACTTTCTCATATACCTTTTTCACTTTAAAAGTCTTCAAATGCAAAAACAGAGCTTTTTCACGAGTTGGTAGCGCACTTAGTGTTAAAATAGTGCTTTGCGCTACCAACTTCTCATAATGAGGAATTATTTCAAAATGGGCATCCCTTTGTGATTTAAAGTGAAATGATGGATCATTATGGACCATAAATGACTAAAACAACTTGTGATTGGCCCTAAAACAATTTCATGACTCAATTAACCACCTAAGACTCCAAATAAAAAAAAGTTTATTTGGGAGCTAACAAGATGGATTAAGCATTGATTCAACAAAGGTTTTAGCCATTGTTAATTGGCCACTACTGAAGAACATTTATTACCTAAAAAATTTCTCGAGAATGATGAATTATCTCAAGAAGTTTAATATTATGTAGTTTTATCATGTTGCACAACTCTTAATGCACCAAACCATGACCAAGTACATTTCAATTGAAAAATCATACCATGGGAAGGATTCAAAGAGATCAAACATCGAGTTGTATCTACTCCTATCCTCACCTTACTTAACACTCAAAAATCTTTCAAGATCTAGGTGGATGCCTATGGACATGTAATGGGTGCACTTTTGATGCAACATCAAATCTCTATCACATACCACTCCAAAAAATTTGTATGCACTTTGAATTATTTAGTGTATGCTCAAGACATCATTAGAGCAAATTTTCTCCAAAAATGGGCCTCCTAAGGAAATTATAAAACAATAAGCCATGTATGCCAGATCAAACTTGTGTATGCCACATTACATTGCCATATAAACTAAACTAATCGAGAATTACGAGGTGAGAGTTAAAAATAATAATGAGAAATTTAGATTCTTTGTCATAGACAATAAATAATAATAAATATCATACAATAAATAATTATTTTTAATATATAATATGAAAGTAGAATAGTCAATTGGGTTTAGCCCGAGTAGTTTGTGCTAAGGGGTGTTTTTCCCCGCACCCAAGTTCAATTCCTATAAGTGACATGCTTGGCTCTTAATGAGCATGCTATTGAAAAAGCCTTTGTTTGGGTATTATCCTCGAAATGAGAGGAAGTACCTAGTGGGTTTCCCCAAGAGCTGTTCCCTGTCGAAAAAAGTAAAAGAAAAAAAAAGGTAGAATAAATAATATAATCATAATATAATATGAATTAATAACTATAATATAATAATACTAGGAATGAAAATGAATGTGCTAACAATAGAACAAGTGTATAAAATGATATAATAATATTAAATATATAATATAGTCATAATATAATATGAATTAAGAACTATAAAAATAATACTATAAATGTGTACATAGGAAAATGTCAATCCTTATTATATTTTAATACAAATGTGAATGTGGTTGACGTATTAAAGAATATACTTATCATAGCTTGTTATATTATAACACCAATGTGAAAGTATCTGACATATTAGAATATGTACTTATTATAGTTTGTTATATTATAATACAAATGTAAATGTGGAAGACACATTAGAGGATATTTGTAATATGAATTAAAGATGAAAACGTAGAAGTATACTATAAATTAACTATTATAGAAAAAATATATAATACTAAATTAATAGGTATAAAATATAATGTTATTATATTATAATATAATAATAACAATATGTTATTAATATAATGGAAGTATACATTATTATTGATATATAATAATTATGGAAATATAATAAATACATGATAATAGATATCATACATTAAATAATGAAAGTACTAATAATATAAAATATTGAATATTTCAAATATATAGAATATGTTTTAAGACAATCTCACCAAGATCTTAATTAAACTCAAGTGTATAATGGTTAAATACTCTCAAATAAAAACATGACACAATCATCCTTGACTTTTGTATGTCCAACTCAATGACTCAATTCTTTGAAATTCTATTGGTTGTTGAATTTCCGATTCAACAAACATGATTTTTCTTATAAGGCCCATTTTTTAAGAAAATTTTCTCTATTGGTACGTGCTAGACATTATTTGCTTGACAAAGAGACTTTCTCTTATAGCAATTATAAGATTGATCAATTTCTCCATACAAAAAGCAAGATCAAGAATGCACACCGCATGAAGCGGTTTACTTATTTGCAATGATTCAAAATTGTGATTAATAATTGGAAAGGAAGAACAAACAAAGATTTCTTATCACGGCCACAAGTAGATAAATTGATGGTGTTTGCATATTTTTAGTAGTTTGGTTTCAAGACTTTCAAGAATATTAATGTGTAGTGTCCAATTTTCACACGTATTGATGTAATGTTAGAAAAATCTACAACAATTGTACTGATGAAGAGTTATATAACTACGCACCAAAGGATAAAAATTTGTACAATTTGCAATCTACTTGTGCTCCTTGGGGAGATCATCGATTATAATTGTTGTGTGAGATACACCATTCCAAAATTTCAGGACCCTTTGGAGTGGAGAAGACGATTGTGAACTTGAAAAGATATTTGTTTTGGTTGAAGATGGTATATATGATGGCTAAGCTTGTAAGAAGTTTTTCCCTTTGTATCATATTGAAGTCAACAAATGAGAAAATGGATGAGTACATTCCACTTCCTTGGACTTCCTTGGAGGTTTACCAACAAAAATATGGGGTAGAAAGTATTTGATAGTATCATGGGTTGCTTAAAAAATGACCATTATGATACCTTGCAATAAAACAACTTTATTGCAACAAGGTATGTGGTCCTTTGAATGAGTATGGGTGAATTTTCATCAATCATCTAAGACTATGATAGTATTTATTAACTAATTTTAAAATGGGTTGTGGGGATTGATGGATACCAAGATTTAAAAGTGTTACCTTCCAAACATATGGTCAAAGATAGATAGTAAATCACGCCATAATGTATTTGTTGTGGATTTTCAACCATAATTATCCAAAGACATGGGATGCCAACATCCCAAATATGCAACACAATTATAATTACATAGTCCACAATGTAATAAACACTTCACCTATTGAAAATTTCCATGGATGTTTATTGAAGGATCCCTAAGCCATGTTGGGTCTTATCCTTGAAGTGACAACAATGAAGGAGGCCACTACAAATTGGCTAGTGATATGGTTTGTTAACCACATCTAAAAGATTCATTATCAAGTTCAAGCATCTTTGCAAGAGAATTGGTAGAAACATAAATCTAAACATGATCAACGCCACACAAATCATACATTTCATGTAGGAGATGGAATCTTTAGAAAACATGCTTTAAGAAGAAAGGTATGAGGATCAAGCTCCTCAAATATGACCCTTGTACCATAATTGAGTAGATTGGAGAGAGGTGTTCAAGTTGGAACTACCAACTTGGATAGGGATTCGTCCAATCTTCAACATGGATTACTTGAAACCCTATGACCTATCAATGTCAAGTGGTGATGAAAAGAGTTGATCATGTTGATTGCTAAATAGTTAGTTGTTGAAGTTGGCATAGAGCTAGAAGAAGATACAATGTTACAATGCAATGGGTGCACTTTTGATGCAACATTGAGGCACTGGCACATACCTCTCCAAAACATTTTCAAGCACTAAATTATTTAGTGCATATGATTGAGA
>ML793227.1:25900-38992 GCA_009831015.1 Picea engelmannii
TGTTTGACATTAGAGCATGAGTTTTGAAAGGATATACATATAAGTGGAAGTGGATAGCAACCAAAAAATGGTGGTGGAAACTACCAAGGAAGTTGTCATGGAAGATGAACATCCTTCTCCATCAACACATCGTAGATTGCATTCAATTAAAGGTTTGATAAAAATTTGTGGGATATACATGGAGAGATACATGTCAAAGACAAGGAGATCGCCACTTTCAAGGAAAAAACAAAGTACAAAGTATAACATTGGGTAGTACAATGTCATTCTTCAAAGTTGTTTCCTCATTAGGAGATATTTTGTTGAATTCAAGCATTGGATATTCTCTTAACCTTTTGGAAATGCATGCTTTTCATAATTTGATTATACAATGCAAGGTTTAAGTTGGTGATAAATTTGTTGAACTTCATTAAAAACAATTCCAATTGATGTAATGGACTACATGAAAAAAGTAATATTCACCAATTCTAGGTGGATTACTGACTTAGGACAAGTTTGAAGTAACTAAATTGTAGGATGAATTTTCTTTCAAAGAGTCTAATGTGAAAAATATGTAGGCACATCTTGCTAACATATTCGCCGACACATGTCATGCATTATAATATTTGTAGGAAATACATAATATGATTATACCACCCCATTTAAACTCAAAAGGACACATCAGCCAATTGGAGAAATTTTAGGAGAAGATGGTCTAGTATGTTCAATTGAAAAAAACTGTAACCTAATCCATTGAAACCATGGAAAAGATTGCAATCCATGAGTATGTTGTGAGTCATACTTAAAACAATATTGGCTTAAGAATGTGATCATGGATAGCAGTAAGAAGAGATGTGAGTTCCAATCTAGAATGAATAAATTAAATCCCAAAGGAATCTTGTCTTGTGCATTGGATACATTGTAATAAGAGGTTTCCCCCTCAAAGAGGCATCTTATTCATTGACTCTATATCATCATGTGGAAATAATTATTATTTCTATTTTCATGCCATGTTAGGGCCCTAAACCTCATTCATTATTAGTATAGTTATAGTTAGGTTAGCCTAGAGTGTAGGATATAGCATGCCCAGTTTATCTCATATTTATAATAAAGGAGATTCATTTGAATAGGCATATTGTCTTGTGCATTGGATATACTTTAATAGGAGGTTTCCCCTGTAAGTTTCCAGATATATTATAATAAGAAAAAAAAATATTGCAGCAAATACGAACGGAACAACAAAATATAGAGAATCACAACACCAAAATGATACCTTTATTGATATAAAGCCAAGTTCACTTGCCTATTCGATAGGGAAACCTCCAACAGAGCAAAGCTCTATTACAATAATTCTCAAGACAAAACTTTCCCATGCCTTCTACCCCTATTTAGACTAATTTTATCTTCTAAAGAACATTCTAGAGGAAGATATCTCTAGAAGCAATATCTTCTATTAAGTCTTCTTTCATTGGACTTGTTCACATTATTAAATAGGCCTTATTAACTAATGTTGGCCTTTATTGCATAGATAATATATGATTCTACCTACGTGAGGGGTTAGGGAGGTCAGGTCCCTAACATGCCCTCCCCCTTGAAAAACAACCTTGTCCTCAAGGCTTGAAATGAGGAAATTGTTGCATAATGGTAGCCAACTCCTAGGTGGCATCTTCTAGAGTTGTATCTTTCCATCGAACTAACACTTCCTTGATGGTGCGCTAATGGAGATGGCACTCTTGCTGGTCCAAGTCTACTTGTGGATGTAACCAAATGGAACCTTCTCCATCCAACTCATGGAGACTGGTTTGAGTCTGGCACTTAGTTCCAATCACTTTATTTAAGCATGAGACATGAAAAACGGGATGGATCTTAGAATGACTAGGCAAAGCTAACTGGTAGGCCGCAAGCCCCACTCGCTTGAGAATTGTATAAGGACCATAAAATTTGGGGGCAAGTTTCTAACAATGTTCAACTTTGAGTGAGTTCTACTTATAAGGTTTCAAATGAAGAAACACCTAGTCCCCTTTATCGAATTGACGTTCAGAACGACCTTGATATGCTTGTTGCTTCATGTGATTATGATCCATGACCAAATTTTCTTTGAGGGTACGGAGAATGGTTGCTCGAACTATAATATTGTTGTAAACCTCCTGAACCTTGGAGATACTTGGCGTGTATGAGAGAAACGATGGTGAATTTTTCTGGTAGACTGATTCAAAATGAGTCATGTGAGTGGCAATATGGTAAGATGTGTTGTAACACCAATCAACTAGGGGTAACCATTGAGTCTGTTGATTTTTTCTGTCAGATGAAAAACACTGCAAATATGTTTCCAAACACTTGTTGACAACTTCAGTTTGTCCATCAATCTGGGGATGATAGGTGCTGCTAAGATGCAATTGGATTCCCTAGAGCCTGAACAATTCTTTCCAAAAATTGTTGGTGAAAGTTGTATCTTGGTCAAAGACAATAGAATGAGGCATGTCATAGATTTTGAATATATTATCCATAAAAATTTGAGCCACTGTGGATGCAGTGAACGAGTGTTGAATTACACATAAATGCGAATACTTGGAAAGATGATCTACTACCACCATGATGACTAAATTATTTCCCTATTTAGGTAAGCCAACAATGAAATCCATAGAAATATCCCTCCAAATAGCAGGTGGAATCGGGAGAGGTTGGAGTGTGCCTGGAGCTTTTATTGTTTCACCCTTATGGCATTGACAGGTATCGCATTTAGCCACAAAGGTTTGGATGTCCTGTTTGACCCATTCATAGGTTTTGGTAAACCCTGAATGCCCAACTCCGAGTGAAGCATGCAACTCAAAGAGCACCATGGATTTAAGGTTCGATTGTTTTCTTAAACATAAGAAACCTTTATAGAAAATCTCTTCATTGTGCCAAGAGTACCCTGGAGAAGCTTGAGAATCCTATTTCAATTTTTGGATCAGGCTAGCAAATTCGGGGTCTTGCAACCATTCCTAGAAAATAACTTGAAGTTAGTATGCTACAATGAATGAGAGGGAAAATAGGGACCCTCCTTCTTCATATTTTCTTGAAAGAGAATCAACAACAGCATTTTCTTTTCCCTTCTTGTATATGATCTTGTAATCATATCCCAATAGCTTGGTCACCCATTTTTATTTCTTCGGGGATGATTTTCATTGTTCTAGAAACTACTTGAGGCTATGATGATCAGTTTTAATTTGGAAGCGTTGACCCAATAGATAAGGACGTCGTAAATCCATTGCATGCAGAATAACCCAAATTTTCTTTTGATAGGTTGATTGGCCAAAATGTCGCTCTGAAAGTTGTTTGCTAGTGAAAGCCAAAGGTCTACCATCTTGCATGATGACTGCCCCAATTCCTTTCCTTGGCACATCGCATTCTAGGAAAAAAATCTTGGTGAATTTGGGTAGTGCTAGGATAGGGGTTGTGCACATAAAATCTTTCAAGGGTTGGAAGAATTGATCAGCTGCTAGAGTCCAACCAAAATCATTATTTTTAAGAAGTGCAGTGAGAGGAGCTACAATTTTTCCATAATTCCAAACAAACTTACGATAATATCCCATTAAACCCAATAAACCACACACGATTTTAAAAGTTTTAGGGTGAGGCTAATCCTTCATAGCTTCAATTTTCTTAGAATCCACCCATACACCATCCTTGCCTACAATATGACCCAGATACTCAACTTCAGATGCACCAAAACCACATTTAGATTGTTTGAGAAAAAAATTGTGCTTAGAAAGAAGATGGAGAGCTTGATCCACATGGGTGAGATGGGATAGCCAAGTTTTACTATAGATGAGAATATCATCAAAGAAAACTAATACAAAATGATAGAGGAAAGGATGGAAGACATGATTCATGAGACTTTGAAAAGTGGTACATAGGCCAAAGGGTATGACCAAGAATTCATACCGACCCTTATGAGTTCAAAAGGCAGTCTTGGGGATGTCTTCCTATTTCATGTGTATCTGGTGATATCCAAAATGAATATCAAGTTTTGAAAAGTATTAGGCACCACTCAATTCATCCAAAGGGTCATCAATGATAGGAATGGGAAATTGTTCTTTGATTGTGAGTTTGTTGAGAGCACGAAAATTAGGACACATGTGCCAAGTGCCTTCTTTCTTGAGTACCTTGACTGTTGGAGAAGCATAGGGGATGGTACTAGGACATATAACACTTGCTTCTAGAAATTCTTGAACAGTTTTCTCAATTTCATTTTTATGGGCAAAGGGATGATGATAAGGGAAAACATTGGAAGGAAGAATTTCGGGTACTAGAGAAATGGAATGATCACGGGCACCACGAGAAGGGGGAATTCCATGGGGAGTGGTAAAGATATATTGGTGTCGAGAGAATATAGATTGAAGGTCAGGGTGCACAGAGGGTGTCTCAACAATGTGAACAAAATGGAGTTGAGAAATAATGTAAGAATGACCTTTTTAAGTGGCTTTTCCATTCTGTGGAAACTGATGACCTCAGGTGAACTTGATGTGATTCCTTGGAATTTATATTGTTGTCCCTATTGTTGGAATTGCATGGTTAGGTCCTTAAAGTCCATGATGATGGGGCTGAAAGTGCGTAACCATTAAGCACCAAGCACAATGTCACAACCCCCTTATTGATAGTAAAAATATGAGATTTCAGGTCGTACTGACCAATTTGTAGGCACACATTTTCACAATGCCCGCCACATTTCATAGAACCGTCATTGGAAAACATGATTAAAAATTTGTTGACTACATGGATATAACAATTGATTTCTTGGGAAATGCAATGATAAATAAAATTATGTGTGCTTCCACTGTCAACGGGGATTATGAATTTCTTGTGCTTAATGTAGCCAATTAGCTTGAGGGGTTGGGGAGCAAAGAAGCCAGTGGGGGCATGCAATGAAATCAACAGTTCAATTGTTGGTGGATCAGAGGGCGAAGTAGGATCATCTGTTGGGGGTAGTTCTTCCGTCGGGGAAACTTTAGCCTCCTTGTCAACAACATCCTCAGAAATGGCCATAAAAATCATATGTTCCTTACACTTGTGCCCCAGAAAATATTTGTCATCACAATTATAGAAAAGACTCTTGAGTTGGCATTCAACCATTTCTTCCCGATTTAATTTCTGGATCTTGAGAGAAGTGGCCTTAGGGGTAGGATTGGTAGGTAAAGGGTGAGGAAGAAAATATTTTTTTTGGTTTCAGGAAAAGATAACCTATTATGCTTCCTTGGCATGTCTAGTAGCTTCCAACCAATTCTAAGGGCGATCCATGAAGACCTCAATTCATATTTCGGCTTTTAGGCCACTGATAAAGAATTCCTGGAAGAAGGAATCGATCATGCCCTCCATTATGAAATCCAAGAGGTAAACTGCGGAGATAAATTCTTCCACGGTGCTAGATTGTTTCAACTTGGTCAAACGACCCATATGGTGTGTGTCGGTGTCAAAGCATTCATAAAGTTCAACCACAAACTGTGTCCAAGCAACATACCCTTGGCGTGATTTTTTATGCCAATGCCACCATTGCCAACATTCATGATCTAGATAGAGGACACCATATCAAAGTTTGGCCAACTCATTAGTGATTCCATGAAAAGAGAAGTAATGTTCCATTTGAGTGACCCAGCCAGTGGGATCCAAGCCATCAAATTTGTTCACCTCCCCTCTCGAAAGACGTAGATCACAATGAAGGGTGTTGGACTAAAAAGTTTGGGAATTGGAGGAAGCAACACCTTCTGGGTTAGAAGGTTGTTCGTGTGAGGTAATATATTTGGGAATATTCAATAATTCCATGATCTTGGAAGCAAAAGATTCAAGATGGTTGTTGATGTGGGCATTGATGTCTTGCTTCATGTCTTCCATTTTGGCATCTATAGTGGAATGCATGGAGGAATTGATGGTGGAAATATTGGCATTGATTTGTCTCATTTCCTTCTAGGTCGTGGAGAGATCATATAACATGGTATTGAGTTGGTTTTCAAGGTCTTGGTTGTGGGTGTGGGCCATGGTGAAAGGGAAACACAGGAATGGAGCGAGTGGGTCTGCACAAAAAAGGGGTTATTGGTGAAGGGTTCCACTACGATTAGTGCAACGAGAGGAATCCAATGAAACATGTGGGAAATAATGGTGCCATAAAGGGTGGGTGGGTCCACGGGAAAAAAAAATCTCACAAGTGATAGATACCATTGCAATCAAGGAGAAGATAGGAAGCTAATGGGATAAGTACCAAATAAGGGTGTCGGTGGGACTGCTATACTCATTCTACTCCTGTGGAGTTATACTCCGACTTGAAGAATACTGCAGTGACAAAATTCCCAAATAGTTAACAGGGACAATTGTGTAGGAATTTCACAACCAGGATGTAGGTGGCAGGGTTGCATGACAAAATATCCCTTATGTTCCTTTTTTGTTTTGTTTCGTTCCAAAGGGTTAGGGTTTGTAGGGGTCCTACAGATGATGGTTTTCCCTATGTTATAGATCTCTAATATACGTGTGGGGTTGAACGATAGTACTTGGCCCAATATCTCAAGGCACTAACTAAGGAGGCTCGATTGTACCCTTCGTTGTACTACCCAATTACCCAAGTACTAGAGAGTATCTTCCCAAGTGTTTTTCTCGTTGCCACTATAGTAGTCAGGAAGGTGATCAGATGATCTAGAGATGGTTTCAGGAGACCCGGGGGACTCCCTTATAACTACAGTACGTGGGAGTGATGGTCGTGTACAGATTTTTTTTAATGCACTACTACTCGAAGGGGTACCAAAATGAGTTATAGAGGTTTCCAATAAGGTAAAACTTTTGTTTCGGGTAACCTTGTGAAACCATTTGTATTTCCTATGTGTAGTCTTCCCTAGCCATAGTTTTACCCACTAAACAATAGACTTTGTGCTTTAGAGACGCCCAAAATACATGTCTCTACCCTGGAAAAAAAATTACCCACAATTTCTGTAGAGGAAAGAGCACTAATACCACTTGTAAGGTACCAAATATATTATAATAAGTAGAAACAAAAATATTGCAACAAATACCAGCGAAACAACAAAATATAGAGAATCACAACACCAAAATGATACCTTTATTGATAAAAAACCAAGTTCACTTGCCTCTTCGAGGGGGTAACCTCCAGCAGAGCAGAGCTCTATTACAATAATTCTCAAGATAAGACTTTCTCATGCATTCTACTAATATTTATACTAATTATATATTCTAAAGAACATTCTAGAGGAAGATATTTCTAGAAGCGGAAGCTTTTATTAAGTCTTATTACATTAGACTTGTTCACATTATTAAATAGGCCTTATTAACTAATGTCATCCTTTATTACATAGAAAATATATGATTCTACCTGTGTGAGGGGTTGGGGGGGTTAGGTACCTAACAACCCCCTCAAAGAGGAATCTTATTCAATGAATCTCTCTCATTATCAAGGTGTGGAACTGCTTATTCTTTATATTACTATGTTGTTTGGGGTATTCGGTACATAACATTTGGTATCAAAGCATATGATCCTTGGTTTGGTACCTTGGAAACAAGTCATTCTACCATTTTCACTTTAACTTTTCTTCTGGGAATTTTCAGACAATAATTTTTTTTTTGGAGTGTTGGGAGGACACACCTAAGTACAATGTGTCAAAAATTGAAAATTGGGTTTACTATAATTTTAGAGTTATAGGCTATGGAAGTTAGGGTTTTTGACTAGTCTTGAAACTAGTTTCAAACATGTGTTCTTGCTAAAAAATCATATATGAATCTAGCGAGATCCAAATTGTGTGCCACCAATTGAATTGAATAGAATATAACAATAGTCTTTTAGTCCTAAATTTAAGAAGTAGATCCAATATATTGAACATGGGGCGGGCCATATAAGTTCGCTCTCCTAAAAGGTCCAAATCAACAAGTTTTGGGAAAAATACCACAACTTTTTCTTGATGAATTAGAATTTAGTCAAATTTGTGGAATTTAAAAGAAGACATATAAGGATTCTGCATGCCCAAACTTTAGACTTAGAGGTGCAAAAATTCCAAAGTTACATCGGGTGCAAGGTCAACGGGATAGTATCCAAATCAAGGTTTTAAAAGGTATGTTAACTTGAAACTTCCATAATTTGTTATTGGAAGATTTATTTGAGGTGATTGAAAAAGTGTGGTAACAAGAACATAGAACAGAACTATAGGTAAATATTATTAATGGCTTAGGTGACAAGAAGTGGTGGAAAAAATTATAAACCCACTAAACCTCCAAATAACTCATCCATGAATCATGAAGAAATTGAATACTTTGAAAATTAGATATCCAATTTGTAGAGACAAGTTGATAATATAATCTTGAAAAAGGTCGATTTCACACATTTTTAAGAAGGAATCAGAAAGAAATTGAAAAATTTGAAAGATAGTATCCAAAATATGGAAAATGGTTTGGAAGAGAAGATAGAACAAAATATGGGACAATTACAAAAATACATGCAAGCCATTCTCATTCATGCCCTACATTAGAGGCTTCGTAAAAGTGATAAAGTGGACCAAGGAGCTCATGAGAATAAAGATACAAAAATTCAGGTTGAACAACATCCCACCAATAATAATATTCTAGGAAGACTTAACTTTGTTATTGGAGCTAATCATGGATGGGTTCCTAAGGGTATCCACTTTTCTAAGGTTGAATTAATAAATTTTGGTGGAACATATGTCTTTACAAGGGTAAACCATATTGAGAAATAATTTGAATTGCATAACATTAATGATGGTAAGCAAATGATTTCCTTAGAAATATCATGTTTTGAGACAAAACTATATCAATGGTATCAATTGGTAGTTAAAAGGTGCCCTCATTCTTATAATTATACATGGGGTTTATTTAGAAAGGACCTAGAATCACATTATGGTAAAGTTTGAGAACAATACTACTTTAGTGAGTTAACAAGAATCAAGGACTTTGGTGACATTAAAGAGTATAATTCATAATTTCAAGCATTGGCCACAAAGGTGGATAACATGAGTGACAAACATTTATTGCAAGCTTACATGGGTGGATTAAAAGAAGACATTAAACATCCAAAAAATGTTGATGAAGCTATGTGATTTACTCGTCATATTCAAGCTAAAAAAGTGGCTACACATAAGTCTAAAACTGGAGACTATGGAGGAGGTAGAGATAGATTTGTTCTTCATAAGGTAGTCATGCCTCCACCCACTCGAATATCACATAAGGAAATGGAAGAAAGATGAGAAAAAGGAATATGATTTGGTTGTAACAACAAATAGTCTAGAGGGCATAAATGTCAAGAAACAAAATTGTTCACATTGGAAAATATTAACAAGGAGGAAATGAAGGAATCCACACAAATGAGTGAGGAAGGACTTGTGAACCTAAAAGTGTAGGAAAATGATGTAGACATTTTTCACAGCATAGATCCAAACGTGTTCAATATCAATTCATGCATTTGCAAGTGTTTCAATAGCTCAAACCCTCAATATTGCAAGATACATTAAGAATCAAAATGGAATAATACTTATTGATTCAAGTAGTACCCATAACTTCATTGATAAAAGATTAGCAAAGTGCCTCAATCATTTTCATGTATCTAGTGACAATTTTTCAAGTATTGGTTATTAATTGGAAGTATCAATTGTGGAGGAAAATTCCATAATATTAAACTTTTTTTCCAAGGAAAACACCTATGGAAGACCTTCAAATTACTTCCCCATGATCCATGGATGGTAAGCATGGAAAATCATCAACCTTGGTAATGGATCCTTACCCTGAGGGTATCAAGACAGTTGAACATGTGACCTCCCCAACTTTGGGGGAGAGATCTCATGTTTGACTCGTGATCACTTGAGCTAACCCTCGAGGCTCCCGTAACATTAAGATTAGTATGGGAGACTATAACTCGTCAAGCCCATGTATGCCATTCATATTGGAGGAGTAGATATTTTTCTGGGGATTCAATGGTTGAGAACTTTGGGTAGAATCCATCGATGGTAACCTCCATGATGTTATGGAGGTTAGAAACCCTTAAAATAGAGGGGCATGTTGAGGGTAGTTTGGAAATTCTTTTCTTTTGGGGGGAGTAACGAATATGTATGTTATATGCTTGGATAAATGTTTTGTATTAAGGACAAATCTGTAAGTGGGGTAGAGGCCAGAAATTTTTGGTAAATTGTATCTTGCTTTTGTTTTTTGGAAAGGGATATATGAGTTTTGGAAGGGGTCAATAACCTAGTTCAATGTGTATTTTTGATAAAATATAAACATTTTGTTCGTATGAAAAAAAAAAGATTGAGCCAAATTTCAATTATTCTCAAATCCATATTAAGCCAAAGGATACAAAGAAGAATATTCAAAACACAAGAAATTTTGTTTCAATTGTTGGTGATGTCATCCAATGTTTACTAGTGTCCCTACAACATTCATGAGAGTGATGAACAGGGAGTTAAGACCATATCTTGACTCATTTGTGATCATGTACCTAGTCCACATACTTGTTTTCAACAAGACTTAAAGCATTGCTAACATCATTTAGACTGATTGTTTTTAGCATTGCAACAAGAGAAGGTACTTGTGAACATGAATAAGTGTACACTCAGGAATTGAGATCTTATTTATCTTGGGTTTTTCATGGAATAAGATGTTGTATCACTCCAAGAGTCACTCAAGGTTGTAGGTTGAGTAAGCTTGGTAACTTAATCAAATGTTCAATAAAATGTATAAAAATGGATCAGAAAATGAATAACTTATTCAATAACTCCCTCACTCAAGACACTTGAACATATCCAAACAAGATAAGGCTATGAAAAGGTATTGATCATATGGTTTATAAACTCAGATGGATGGAGAACATTCACTATACCAACAAGATCATGTATATTAAAAAACATAGATGAAAGGTTGATTATAACAAGGAAGAATACTTATAATCCTAGTTTACCAATGCAAAGACAAGATGACAATTATCAGTCATTGAGTAAACAAAGAAATGAACATGACATTCAATCATAAGTACAAGAAAATATGAATGAACAGAGGTCTGAACAATAACAGTGAAAGAAGCTTATGATTCCAGTATATATATCAAAAGTCTTTACAATAAAAGAGTCAATAAAGCTCTCCAAATTCCAACCTCCTTAGCTCCTCTTTATAGAGATTACATGCTCATATAGATCCAAAATATATGGATCTCATAAACTCTTCACCTATCTTTAGTTTGTTGAAAATATCCAACTCAAATCCGAATTTGTGAGATAGCTGGAAAATATGAACTGTCAAATTTATGGAAAATGATGCTCAAATATTCACCTATATCTCCCGAATCCAAATAGTTGTTGTAAATCTAAGCGAGGTTTTTAAAGAGGAGCTCATTCTTGTGAAAAACCTCTCTCACTTTCCAAAAATATCATTCCATATCATCGTAATCTATCTCCAAAAAATATGACTAAAACAGGAAAACAAAGATTTTCAAAATCTAGTCATATTCCTACAATCTAGGATTTTATCCCTAGAATGTTTCCATTGAGGAAACAAAGTGCCACCTGCATGATTTGATGGGGGATGATCTTATCTTCAAATATATGTGGCCACCTTGACCCAAAAATCCTCTTTCTGAGTCGAATTTTGACCAAAGCTCATCCATGTTGAAAGTTTGAAGAGTTGGTAGTGCAATACACAGAAAAAACACAGTTTGCGCTACAAACTCCTGTAGGTGACTGTTTTCAACAATTTTGTCCAAAATTCTTTTAAGAACTGAAATGAATGCTATAAAAGGCTACTTTAAGACCTGAAATTTGACTTCATAACATATAAAATGTTGCAATATATCAGACTTAATCATTTAAACTTCCCCATACTTCATTTTACAAAAAATGTTTATGCGAAAATGTAATAATCCAAGTGCTTTAGACAAACACTCAATGCCTCTGGAATTGTTGCTTGGAAGATGAATACCCTGCACCTTGAAGAGAACCATTTTCCATACTATCACTGTAAACATATCCCTCTTTGACAAATTCCATCAATAAACTCTAAAAACAGAGTATGCTTGTGATATGAATTTCTTATGTATTTAGCACTTGCTAGGGTTTTTTATCTTCAACACAAACTGATAAAAAGGTTCCTCTATGCTGCTACCATATGCATCTTCCTTTCTTTCTCTAGATGATGCCCTTCAGGATTTTGACAAAACCTCCGGCATCCTATGCGCTTGAAGGAGTTCACATGATTAGAGTTTTGTTCAATCAAAGTAGTATCAGTGGGCTCAAATCTAACCATAGAGCCTGACCTCTTTCTGGGGATAGGATCTTTCCTTGGAGCCATTTGATATCCAAGCACTTGTTGCAAATATTTCTGCTCATAAGAAAATTAGAGCAAAAACCCTTAAGGACAAAACTTCCTTGGTTCCAAGAAAACCTTAACAATACTTCTTTGATGGAAAGTTGTTGCTTTAGAAGAGGATCTCAAAACTTGATGATGATTTAAGAACCTTGAAAAACTTTCTGATATACCTTTTTCACTTTAAAAGTCTTCAAATGCAAAAACATAGCTTTTTCACAAGTTGGTAGTGCACTTAGTGTTAAAATAGCGCTTTGCGCTACCAACTTCTCATAATGAGGAATTATTTCAAAATGGACATCCCTTTGTGATTTGAAGTGAAATGATGGATCATTATGGACCATAAATGACTAAAACAACTTGTGATTGGCCCTAAAACAATTTCATGACTCAATTAACCACCTAAGACTCCAAATAAAAAAAAATTATTTGGGAGCTAACAAGATGGATTAAGCATTTGATTCAACAAAGGTTTTAGCCATTGTTAATTGGCCACTACTGAAAAACATTTATTACCTAAAAAATTTCACGAGAATGATGAATTATCTCAAGAAGTTTAATATTATGTAGTTTTATCATGTTGCACAACTCTTAATGCACCAAACCATGACCAAGTACATTTCAATTGAAAAATCACACCATGGGAAGGATTCAAAGAGATCAAACATCGAGTTGTATCTACTCCTATCCTCACCTTACTTAACACTCAAAAATCTTTCAAGATCTAGGTGGATGCCTATGGACATGTAATGGGTGCACTTTTGATGCAACATCAAATCT
>ML793227.1:48830-127604 GCA_009831015.1 Picea engelmannii
CAAAGTTGAAGTGTTCCTTGTATTATTACATCGATGTACCTAATTGATTTATGAATTCATTTTTTGTTATTTGAATTATTTAGCTCTTTGGCGTGTCATAAACTTAATGACTATCTATTTAAGTTGAACTCATAGAAATTGTTTTAGTTATCTTAATTTAGATAACACACTTTCATATCAATTCAACCATCACTATCCTTATTGTCCCATGTTAGCACATCCATCTCTAATATTTTCCCATGGACTTTCAAAAATTATTCAACATACTCCCTTCATCCGATTTTAGAATTACATATGTAACAAAAACTTTCTATATCTTTTTCCATATTATTATTTAGCAAGTATAAATCATTAAGGAGAATAATATATGAAGGTTAAACATGTGGTTAACCTTGTCATTGAGATTCCAATAGAGTGAAAAATATTATGGTCATTCACACACCACCCATAAATGATCCAATGCATTGAGTCATCCTTATTCAATATGAGAATTCAATGCAATCATTTGATCTCATAATAGGTTTTGATTTTAGTACATTTAATTATGGAGGTATGCTCAATAGTATGCTGAAAAATCTGATATTCTGCAATATTTTCAGTTCTTCAAAAGCTTGAAAATTGTACATAAAAGGCCATATCATTTACTTTAGTTCCACTAATATTTTTCATAGAGCTCATTCTTGGCATCTTTTAGTACCTTTCCATGTTCTTAATCAAATTAGGCTATATAAACGTATAACCTAGAAATTACAAATTTCTCGAAGAATCTTCTCGATAGCCAACAGATTATGAATATAAACACATAAGTTGATGTATTGGCCTATGAATGCATTTATTTACCTCCTTTGTGATGATTACTCAATACTCTCTTCTACCACCACAAAAATAATGAACCACAATAGAGAACTTCAAACAAAAAACTTGAATAACAATGAACCACTACACTTACCAAGAATTGCAACATGTTTGTGCTTTATTGTAACAAACTTCATTAATTCATTATGTTGAACACAACAAATAAGATACAATATATTATATACATGTTTTATAAGAAGAAAATTGCATATAAATGCTAAAAATTAGTATATCATTCATATATATATATATGAAAAATCATTTTGTTTTCAAATACAAAGATAACATGTTACATAAGAGACAAAAATAAACAAATACAATTAATAAAAACATGTATATTCCATTTATATTAGATAAATTTATCTATACAAATTAAATAATTCATAAATATTCTTTATATAAAACAAAGGTGAACAACATGTTACATATGAAACAAAAATGAACAAATACAATTAATAAAAACATATATTCCATTTATATTGGATAAATTAATCAATGCAAATTAAATATTTTATAAATATTCTTCATATAAAACAAAGGGGTGAACCATGAAAAATATAATTTGAATATATTAGATAAATTAAAAATACTTGATTCCTCTTATTTATGTTTAACACACTTTTATCAATTTAGAAAGTTTAGTGTATTAATAAACTTGTAAAGATTTAATATGTGCTATGCAATATAATTAATTATTCTTTAAAAATGGATTTGCTTCAAATACATTTGTTATTTATTAACTTTAAAAATGGATTTGCTTTAAAGCATTTGTTATTTATTAGGATTTGCTTCAAATGCAATGCATTTGTTATTTATTAACTTTAAAGATGGATTTGCTTCAAAGCATTTGTTATTTATTAGGATTTGCTTCAAATGCATTTGTTATTTATTAACATAAAAATAAATAATTTAATATTTAAAAAAATAATAATAAATAGAAACAAATCAATAAATTATTTGCAAAATAAATCAATATTATTTACAAAATAAATCAAAAAATTATTTGTGATGCATTGCTATTTAAAAAAGAAACAAAATAAAAATAATTAATAAATTGTTTATTTGAATTTAAATTTAAAAAAAATAATAATAATAAATTATTTATTTAAATTTAAATTATTTGTGATGCAATGCTATTTAAAAAAGAAACAAAATAAAAATAATTAATAAATTATTTATTTGAATTTAAATTTAAAAAAATAATAATAATAATAAATTATTTATTTAAATTTAAATTTAAATTGAATATCCAATAGGTAACATTTTTCATTAACAAAATAAAAGAAACCCTTATGTGCAAACTATAAATGTCGTTTTTAAATAGAGAATGTTTAAGAAACCCTTATTTACAAAGTATTTTTGTTAAGTATTCCTTTATTTTTGTTAAGTATTCCTTTTTTTAATGTCAGAATGAATTAATAAATTATTTATTTGAATTTAAATTTAAAATAATAATAATAATAATAAATTATTTATTTAAATTTAAATGAAATATCCTTTATTTTTGTTAAGTATTCCTTTTTTTAATGTCATTTTTAAAGAATGAATTAATAAATTATTTATTTGAATTTAAATTTAAAATAATAATAATAATAATAAATTATTTATTTAAATTTAAATGTATTTTTATTAAGTATTCCTTTTTTTAATGTCATTTTTAAAGAATGAATTAATAAATTATTTATTTGAATTTAAATTTAAAATAATAATAATAATAATAAATTATTTATTTAAATTTAAATGAAATATCCAAACCAATATTAGGTAACCTTTTTCATTAACACAATAAAAGAAACCCTTATCTACAAACTATAAATGTCGTTTTTAAATGGAGAATGTTTAAGAAACCCTTATCTACAAAGTACTCCTTTTTTTAAATGTCGTTTTTAAATACGGAGAATGTTTATGATGGGAAGGAAATATTACAAGAGTAAATTAATATTAGCAAAAGGATATTTTCAATTACAAATTTATATATTTTTTTATGTGGCGATACGATAAGAGTATGTTTATCTTGGGTAAGGAAATATTATAAGAGTACTTAATATTGGAGTAAAAGGATCTTTTCAATTGTAAGTGTACTTAATATTTGTAAGTGTATGTAAGAGACTGCTAGTCTTAGTATGGAAAGTGATCTTTGATATGTATTTGTAGAATTTTCAGTGTTTTTCTGTTTTTGAGTGTAGTAGGCACAGTAGTTTCGTTTCTGGTCCGGTAGGTAAGATATGGGACAATCAGAGCTCTCTATGATTATAGTAGAGCTCTGCTGTTCCGGCAGATCTAGATTATGAAAGATATATATCTGTAAAAGAAAAAGAAAAATTATGAATATAATTTTTCGAGTGAATTTTCTTCGGAAAAAAAAAATGTAATTAATATTAATATTGGAGTAAAAGGATCTTTTCACTTACAAAATTTGAAAAGAATTTGACATAAATTTAGGCACTGATTAAAATTTTACAAAACTTTGGAGTGATGTTACTTGGGGGTTTTGCACATGATGGATTGATGTTTTTATGTTTTTAGGGGTTTTGCCCAATTTAAAATTGACTCAGATCCTTGAAAATCATTTAAAACTTCAAATCAATCAATACTTGATGTTATTAGGAGTTTTTCTCAATTTTAAATTGATTCAGATACTTGAAAATCATTTAAAATTTCATATCAACCAAAACTTGATGTTCTTAGGGGTTTTGCCCAATTTTAAATTGACTCAGATCCTTGAAAATCATTTAAAATTTCATAGCAACCAAAACTTGAAGTTCTTAGGGGTTTTACTCAATTTTGAAAATCCTTGAAAATCATTTAAAATTTCATATCAACCAAAACTTGATGTTATTAGGCGTTTTACCCAATTTTAAATTGACTCAAATCCTTGAAAATCATTTAAAATTTCAGATCAACCAAAGACTTATAATGTCTAATATCATTGAAATCCAATAAATAGAAAAAAGTTTGCTAATAGATTAGATGGTTCTAATCTAGTGAATAAAAAAAAGTTTGCTAATAGATTAGATGGTTCCAATATTGTATAGATGTAATGATTATCAACTCTATTTTGAGTTGAACTTCACCTATGCCTATTTTCTTTGACTTAAACTTCACCTATGCCTATTTTCTTTTTTCTTTGTTATAGTTTGTTGTTCATGCATTTTAATTTTTTATTTCATTGTTTTAATTTTTTATTTCATTGTTTTATACCCTCAATCTCTTTATTCCTTGAAAATAATTTCCCAAGAAATTCCTAGGCACTTTCGTTGATTCGAGGATGGTATCTAATGTAAAGTAGATGGCATAGACTCAATGCACTTGATCCCATGGGAATCAAACTAGGGACTTACGCAGCGCACTGGATCACTGATAACATCCCAACAGCAATGGTACCAACTGATTGAGCTAACCCACCCTCGAAGCTAGTAAAAATGTTTGGATACATCTTGTCCCACCTTCACGCAACTTAAGCAAGATTTAGATTGCTAGTACCTTACCAACCCCAATCAACCACCCGCTAGGGGTAAACATGTCATATGAGAGATTAAACCTGGGTGGAGAGGATAACAATTTCTCTTCTTAACCACCCAAGCCCGATGCAATTGACAAGAAAAATGTTTGAAAACATATCCTCTCACTATCAAGCACTTAAGCTAGAGTGAGATCATTGGTACCTCACCAACGCCAATCAATTCATGAGGGGCAAACCCATGGGATGCTTCCCCATATTCATGGATGGCATCCCTAGCAAACCTGTCAATGTAGACTAGTGCACCTAATGTAGGAGTATTTATACTTGGCACCTGGTGGCAAGGAACTAGCCAAATGCCCAACAACATTGACAACAATCGGTTGGGCTAACCCTTGGGCTATTCCTTTAAAAGCATTACTCTCCTAAGACAGTTCAATTCATTTCAATTCCATTCTATCTAACAAAAGAGACGCTAAAGTATTGCTATATGAAGTTTGCAAGCACACATTAGTAACCACAAAAATAAGATAGATACACCAGTGACAGAAATTCAAATCTCAAAATTTCAAGAAATCAACTTTAACCATTCAAACAAGATAGATTGACCTGAGCTGTTAACAATCGACGAGTGTCTTTAGCTCAATTCCTTGTTTCCTCAAACTCTACTTGATTTTTGTATGTAAAAAATAAAATATTCCATAGTACAAGGCATTTTATATAGCTCATAGATATCACTAAAAGAGATATTACAGATAGCAAGTTGGATAAACGCTATAAGATGAATGTACATCTCTTCTAGGTCTTTTACAGTTGTCAATATTATCAATGGGTTCAGTATTCAATTTTTGTTTGAAACGCAGGTCCATCTGTCAACTTGTCTATATCATATAACAGGTTTGAAGCCTCAAGTTGCAAAAACTAATAGCATCAATAAATTACTTTAACAAAAGAGATGCAGAAGGGTTCAATTCTCTATTATAATAATTGCTAGAACAGTGGGCGAAGATAAACGATCTCTGTGAAAGGGATTAGCCTAACAGCATTTAAGTCACTAAGGGCATGCAAAATGAATCAAATTGAAGAATTGCAATTCTGATCCAAGAGATTGCTTGTACTCCTATAGTCTAAAACTACCAAAATTTTTGAACGACTTCATGAATACATTGCAGACAATAAATTATATGCTAATTAATATACACCTAGGATTTTAATCTAGGAAAAGGCTTTCACTCCTGTAGTCTAAAAATCTTCATCCATTTTGAAGACATGGTTACCTTCTGCATTGCTTATGCTCGACATTATGGAAGCCTTCTGATAATCACCAACCCTCCTCTCGAAGAAGTTTGTTTTTCCTCTACAGAAACAAAGCAGATATAGACAAAAGGTAAGCCTTGTTGAAAATATGCCGAATCTCTAAAGGATCAATTTTTATTAACAAAAGCAATTAAATATACTCACTGTAATGAAATAAGATCCATCCAGTCAAAGGGGTTTTCTACATGATACATCTTGCCATGGCCAAGGGCAACCTGTACAAGAAGGGGAAGAAAAAAATTTCAGGTTAACATGTCAGGCTGAAAAAACTTGAAGAAACATAGAACAATCTATAAAATTTACCAGGAGCCGGTCTGCAATAAATTTTATGTATTGGCTCATAAGAGTAGCATTCATGCCAACCAAGTCACAAGAAAGAGCTTCACACACAAACTCTCTTTCAATGTCCACCGCATCACGAACAATTGCTTTTACTCTTTCCTCGCTAAGTTTCCTCTTCAACAAACTATACACAAAAACAAAGAAGCATTTCATATATTCTTGTTACTTTTACTAAACATTGATGGGAAGCCCACAACTTGAAACAAAATAACATCATACCTATAAAGGAGACAAGCAAAATCACAATGAAGACCCTCATCTCTTGAAATAAGCTCATTAGAAAAAGTTAAACCTGGCATTAAGCCCCGTTTCTTCAACCAAAATATGGCACAAAAGCTGCAATAAAAAAGAATGAGCTTGACCCACGTTCTTCCCAAAAGATCAAATGGATATTGGCATGAAATACTAATAAGCAACTAACCTTCCAGAGAAGAAAATACCCTCAACACATGCAAATGCAACAATTCTCTCAGCAAAAGAACCAGAACTGCAAAAAAAGTACAAGCAAGATAACTTAGCAACAGATAAAAAACTAAAATGTTTGAATTAGAAGTGGACCATTGCCCCTAACAATTTTCAATAAACATTGCCTGCTAACAGCTCTTAGGGTAAGAATAAAAATATGATGACATTTAGACAACAACGTGATCTTGTGCCCTATTGTTACCCTGTTCAAAGTTATGATGTAGCAAATAATTTTATTTTTTTAACAATATGCTTCCCATTCTCATTGTGCAGCAAAGCTGTGGATGTATCTATTTCACCGAATTCACCAAGGGCTTGCACCTGGCCCCAACTGCATGAAATGACCAACTTGTATAGGGGACAATGCCCACATGGAGCAAAACTGTAATATCTCATTTTTAACCCCTTTGAAATATGTTGTATTTGGGTCTACCTTGATATTTTATATTTTTGTATTATATCACATCCCAATTTTAGAATGGAGGCTCAAGTGGAAAGGCCCCCGATACGGAATGATGGTTTGAAAAAGAAAAACATGAGAATTAATGACATAATATATGCAAGATAGGATATGTCAATTGGGTCTAGCTCAAGGGGTTACGGAGGAGAAATGTTATCTTCCCCACCCAGGTTCAACATGTTTCACTCTATGTGAGACAATTGTTGCTGAGGTTGTGAGCCATGAGAAATATCTCACTCTTGCTTACAGGCAGGAGGGTGGGGTGAATAATTACATGTAAAAAAAAAAATTGCAAGATTGGATAAGAAATCAAAAAGTATGCTAAGATGCTCATCCACCAGATGTGGATTGAAGCTTTAGGACATACAAGAGATGGGATATATGTATCATACTAGATCCATTTTAACCCCGGATCTGTCAAGCAAAGGAAGGAATCGAATTCCCGCGGGGGGGTTGTGATGTCACAAGTCACAAGTGGACGACTACCCATGCTTATTAATTGTGCATGCCTTCAGTGGTTGGCTGCCATCTTCCATGCACCTTACACTTGGCATGGCTACCCATGCTTATTAATTGCACATGCCTTTAGTGGTTGGCTGCAATCTTCTATGCACCTTACACTTGGCATGACTACCTGTGGTTATTATTTGCACATGCCTTTAGTGGTTGGCTGCCATCTTAGGAACACATTGCACTTGGCACAACTGTTATAGCTCTAAAATGCCACCCTCATGCATTTTGAGCTTTGGTCTAGATACTCTACACTTGATGCCACTTTTGCTGAGTTTCCTTCTTAAAAACTCCATTTTTCAAGGTGTACGCGCCCTGATCTACATGCAGCACGCGTACATACGCTAGCTGATACACGTACAGCCCACGTATACTCTCAAAAGTTGCAAAAAATTAAAAATTCCGCACTCTTTGGTGGGGTTTATGGGGTTTGGTGGGGTTTTTGGGTTGCATAACTATTTTTACCTCCTGTAGCCCTTCTCAGCACTGAATAACCATCTAGTTGCCATATAAAAAAGGCCCTAGGGGGGGCATTTGGGGATATAGAATGAAGAAGCAAGGAAACTCTGCCCAAATTTCTCCTTCTCTCTCTTTGAGTTTATGCATTCAGTTCTGAGTATCCATCCTCAGCTTTCCCAATCCATCATCCTCCTTATGCAAAACATCAAATTCCTTAATTTGGCATGTTGATTGTGAGGATTTGTCTATGGGATTAATGCACTTGGAGTCTCATTGGAGGAACCCAGGCGAGGTTCCTTGAGCAGTGCCGGCAAGATCTTGGTTGTAATTCACCTTCTTGTTATCAATAAAAGAGAGCTTTCTTTTTACAAATCCATGTGTCTTTTTGCTTATGCTTGTAATCTATCTCATGAGTATCTAGACATATAAATGATCTCAATGATTGCATATATGCTATTGTAGATTACTTTCTGAGTTGTTTCAGGTCAGCTTTCGAAGGAGACCTGCAATCTGGGGGCAGAGAGCAGACAAAGGGGATCTACTACGAACGAAAGGACACAAGGTGCCTACCTTAATCTGGTTCCTCTTTTCCTTAGCAATCATTAGACCTAGTCAGATTTGGAAAGAATAGGTTAGTTTCTGTCTTTTATGGAGTTATCACTCTGCCTAGCCATTAGACCCTGACTAGGGGGATTTTTCCCCAAAGCAACAACTATCCATGATTATTAAGTGCACATGCCTTTAATGGTTCGCTGAAATCTTCCATGCACCTTGCACTTAGCATGGCTACCCATGCTTATTAATTGTACGCTTTAAGTGGTTGGATGCCACCTTCCTAGCACCTTTGCTTGACACAACTATATATGCCCCTCACTTGGTGATTTAGAGGAGGGGGAGCCTCAAGTCTAGAATTTTATGCTTCTGTTATTCATTAACTCTCTCATATTTTGGCTTACTTTTGAGCTCTTTGTTGCCAACATATTGTGCATCAAATGTGAAGTTTCGGCACCAAGTTTGGTGTGGCTTTTTAGTTTATGAAGGTGTTGTGCAGCAGTCCATGGGGAGAAGACTCCCCATGTTGATGTTTTTGTAGCATCGGGCAGGTATTCTTACATTGGCCTTGGTGTCAAGCATGTGGGAATCTTTGTTGGCACTCACATTGCATTTTTATTTTGTGAAAACCCCTCTTGTATGGAGCTAGGGCTTGTGTTGGGGTTTCACACCCACATGGAGGAATAAACAATTTTAATTTAATGTTGAGTTTAGAAGGGATTCCTAAACTCACTCATTAGACTCCTATAAAATGAGAGGCAATGTGAGGAGGCACCACACACCTCATTGTGACATTATGTAGTCAGCATAAGTGAGTGAGCACTTTTGCCAAGGAGATTGGGGTGGCAATTTCAACAAAGGAAATTCTTCACTTTGGCAAATCTAGCCTAGGGTTTTTGTCTTTTCTGATTTTCTGTCAAGAGAGAGGCCGCATGTGTGAGGAGGACAGTCGCTTGTGTGAGGGAAAGACAGCCGCACGTTTGACAGCAACAGAGAATGGGCCACACGTGTGATCCGTATAGTCTATACCACACACGTGGACCGTACAGCAGCAGAAACAGGCTGCACGTGTGATCCATACGGCACGTGCGGATCAGGCAGGCCATATAGCAGGTGAAGTCAGCAGTCGTACAGGGTGACATCAGCAAGCCGTACAACAGATTTGTAAGTTGGAAGAGTTTTCTGGAATTTTGTTGAAGTTGTAACTTGCTGAGGACTGGTTTTGTCCTCAAAAATTTTCAATCTGAAAATTTTACTAAACAAAAAAATTGTGTCTCTTGTGTATGGATGATTTCTCTCTAATTTTTGTGTTTCCGCTATAATTTTCTGTCATAATTTCAGTGTAAAATTATTCAGTAATAACAGCCCTAGTTTACTGTTTGAGGTCACTTGGAAGTAATTTTCAGATCTGAAATTGAATGCATTAATTGCTTGAAAAATTGACACCCCATTGTGGTAGGTGAACTATCCCAGGCTATGCAAGGAGTATTCTGTCTGTCATTGTGTAGGACAAACTTTACTTTTTCCTTGCTGATGGTTATGTCTACAAGGTGTTGTTGGAATATTTTCATGAAAAATTGACCTTTCCTACAAGCAGGACTGGGGTCTATCATTTATTTGGCTGCATTTTGATATTCTGCTGCTCCCTTATTTTGGAGCTAGTTTTCATTTTGTTGTTGCTGCTGTTGAGAGAAGTTTCCCTAGTCACATTCTGGCCCTCAGCTCGGACCTGGAGTCCCTTTCAGATTCTTATGGCTGGGAGAAAGATCATCCCTTTGCAGTCCATCCCTCCTATGAATCTAAGTATCTTTTCTCTGTTGAAAGCTTTGTATCTGTAATTTACAGCAAGTAATGACAGTAATGGCTATGGTTTCTCCCATTTTCAGCTAAGGAGTATATGCACATATTTGCTGACGATTTCTGACAGTGTATTTCTGTCCCTGCTACTATATGTGGAGATTTCATCTATCTTGAATGGGAACCCCTCATACCCCTCACCTCAGACATTCTCATTAGAAAGAGCACCTATTTGGCAGTTGTCTTTTTACTCCCATACCACTCTCTTTCCTGCTCCTAACTGACATTCAAACCAAAATCCCGGGTGTTCGTTGTAAAAAAATGCTTGCTGTGAGAGTTACTTTTCCTCTGCATAAAAAAGTATAAATGGCTAGAATAAAAATTCGTTAATAGTCGATATTGGTGCCCCATACCCAGGGATAGTGATCTGGGGAGTTACAGAAATGTGTCTATGGGGAATTTGAACCTTGATGGAGGGTATGAAACACCCTCGCAATAATAAATGTTTAAGCATGTGAAAATTGAAATTATAGGACCAAACTTTTCTTACCCAAAGTGTTATGGCATGGTAATTAGATAAGCAAGAGTATCTTGAAGATGCAAAGCAAATGATAAAGGCAAGTATATACCTTTGAATCCATCGCATGGCCCATTCAGCTTTTCTTGCAACACAGGGAATAGTGTTGATGGCATTGAACAGTCTCGCTTTCTCCTTGGAATCTCTGATGTAAGTTTCTAGAAGTAGGCTGTACATTTCTGGTCAAAGGAGGGGCAAAAGGAATTAGGCAACAGTTTATAAAGGTGGGAATCAAACAGGGCAACTATTAAGGCTCACCGACCAGAATGAATATTCTCTATGGCAATCTGGAATCCGTAGAATGCCCGAGCCTGCAAAATGACGATTAAACAAGAAATGGGTTGCTGCATTCTATGTACAGAAAGAACGATTCCTAGTGGATTCGAACAATTAACCACGACTTGGTTTGAAATTGCCACTAATACCCCTTCGTCAAAACCATAGCTCCGATAATGTTAATATGCAGATATTAAAACGAATATAATGAACTGCATAAATCATAAGAATTGGAACTTGCAAAAAGGAATCAAAGGGTGATGGAAAAGACCTACGAAAATTTAAAAGGATAAAGAAAAAAGGGTACCTCCGGAATTTGAACATCCTTCAAGAATCTTCCAGCTAAATTCTCCAAAACAATACCATCTGAGGCTGCAAAAAAGGCCAAAACATGGCTTATGAAATGTTTTTCGTTCTTGGTGAGGTTTACCCATTGATATAGGTCCTGTGAAAGGTCAACTTCCTCCACTGCAAACAAACAATTCACTCAATAAAACACCATACAAAGCGCCAATTAGGGGCATACTCAACACTTATCATTAGGGGAAAAAATAAGAATTTAAAAGCGCTTATATGTAAAGCTGTATTGATGCCTCAGACATGAGAAGTAACGTAAAAACTAAACTAAACTACCGGTCCAGAAGCTGGCCTGGGCTTTCTTGTACATTTCCCAGACCTCGTTATACTTGACTGGAAACATACAAAACCTCTGAGGGTTTTCCATCAGAATGGGTTCTTCCTCCTCTAAAAACTCTGGGTTCATCATGTCTATTGTGCCCATTATGTTTTACTCTTTGTTCTTCCCAGTCTTCACTACCCACTAAATACTCTCATTCCACCGGCCAATCCCCACCCCCAAATAGAATAAATTTGCTGCCAAAGTAGCGGGGTGAACCTCAGAGAATCGCGGTTTTACCTCGATGTTGGAGGGGAAAGAGGAGTGGAGGATTGAAGAAGAAGAAACCGTAGCTGATTTCTTCTCGTTCCCGCAAAGCTGGTGGCCAGAGAAGGAATAGGCGTACCCTTCCCTTATCAATTTTAGTTTCACCGCTTCGTTTGCATATATTAATAATTTTATGAATATTTTTTATTTGTTAAATTTTGTAAACAAATTAATATTTTTAAGATCAAGTTTTCAATGTATTTGTGGGTCACATTTAAGTCAATCGCTTGCTGAAGACTTATTAGCTGTGATCAAGGTAATTTATAAACTCTTTGTATAGTTTTTAGTATCAAAATTTAATAATAATAATAATAATAATAATATATTTTTAAGGTTATTGTCAAGCCACACCAAATTGGTGTATTAGCTGTGATCAAGGTAATATGATTGAGTTGTGGATTGACTAAATTACATTATCTAAATGTAAGAAGATATACTTATATCTCTAAGTCTTAGGTTATTAATTTTTTTCCAACTCTTAATCAATTAAAAGTAATTTTTAGTTGTATTTAAAGATAAATCTAAATTTGGACTTATAATCTATTAAATTCATTTTCTCATTAATATTTTTTACTTATAACATATTAATTTCATTTGTGATCATTTAAAAATATTAATGAAAAATGGAATTAATAGGTCATAAGTTTAAATTGGATTGATTTTGGAGTAAGACTTAAAACCACTTTTGATTGGTTAAGAGTTTATCTTCCATCTAAGGAAAAGGTTAATGGCCCAAGATCTAGAGGCACATGGGTCATTTCAGTGAGGCTTGGTTTCCCTTGAATAATGGTGATGAGTTAGTGCACATTAGCATAATGGTCAATGATGACTCTATTGAGTTGAAAATTGAGTTATGATAGGTTTTACCACCTTTAGGAAGAAAAATAGAAATAAATTCAAATCTAGAGAAGTAGAGTATGTACATATTCATAAACTAAACATTCAAATCCTTATATATGAGGGACTCTGTGTCCCACAAACAAAAAATGTCTCATACATTAATTCAGTGTCTAACTAGACAATAACTTTACAATTAAATGATAATGATAATGATGATTAACTTGTAATAAATTTAATTTCTTAATACATGTTTAATAATATCAATGTCGCCCTCGAGGTGTAGAACAGTCGGTGATGGAGTGTATTGTTAAGGCACTCTATTATGTGAAGTCACTGGTTCGAAACCCTCAACCAGTCTTGTGTGTTGTGTGAGGGGCCGCATTGGCATGCTTGGGGCTATAGTGGTAGCGCTTAGTTGTTGATTTCTCGAGTTATATATATATATATATAGAGAGAGAGAGAGAGAGAGAGAGAGAGAGAGAGAGAGAGAGAGAGATCAATGTCAGTGTAAGGGGAGATGTTATCCATATGTAAATTTTTATCTAATAAACATTGAAGTTTGTGTATTGTATATTATAAATTTTATATAAATAATAATAATTTAATTTTAAAGTCGCATCCTAAGTACAAATTAAATTGATGTATGAGATTTTTTTATTTGTGAAACAAGGAACTCCCTCCACATAATGATGTGACTACTTAAATTTACATAGGTGTACATAGTCTACCCCTTTTGTATTTGAAATTTATGTTAATTTATATATATTTATTTTATAAATAGTAAATTATTTATAGATAAAATAAATATGAGCCACATACATTAGAATAATTAAAAATAAAAATATTAAAAAGAATACAGAACTTAGGTTGGAGATGGGCGTAGTAGAGAGGCACTCTCTTCCCTCTCTCCTATGATGTCCTTGCCTTGAACTTATGAAGGTTTAATCATTGAGAGGCCAGGAGGCCTACGGATGAGTAGTGTGTGCACGAAGTTGGTGATTTGGCACTGTAGAAAGGAGATAAGACATCTTTAGAGAATTGTGTGGGCTTTCTTTTTGTTCTATTTGTTAGGATTTGACCTTCTACTTGTTGTGGCATACAAGTCTTGGCTTATGGGACTATACATGTTGGGACCTGTGGTATGTGGTTTTCATATTTGTACATTGGGTGTTTGTGTGTGTGTGTGGATTGGCTTAGGAGAGGCCACTCTATCCTTGCTTTGGTTGTAGTCGATGTTTATTGTTCGACTTGACTTCTATTTGCTTTAAGCTCACTTGTTGGGGAAATTTTTGGTAGGGTTTTGACCTTGAGTGTGATGTCCTATTATGGCTTGTGCGCACCATCTTTGACATGAGTGCTATAGTGTGAGGGGAAAGTGGTTGATCCCAGTAATTGGCTTGCTCATTGGAAAGAACTATTGTGGTGTTGTGATTTTCTCTTGTGATGGCTTGTTGATGTGGCCTAACTTAGGTTTGGTGTTGTTCGGATGAGTAAGGGCTTAGCTTATACACCAAATGGCTTTCAATAAATACTTATCCCAACTACAAAATATGGCAAGTTGATTTAAAAGAACATAAGGACAATGTGTGTGTGTGTGTGTGTCCAATGAAGTAGATGCRRCATTAACCTTAAACTTGGGTCTTTGATAAGACCTTCGCACTTTCACCCGAGAGTGGAGGATGCACATTACATACCCATTTTACCTTCTTTACAAATGGTTGTTGGTCATGGTAGATATGGGTTTTGTGTGYGGTCTGGCAGTTGGATCTACTACCTCTTCTCCTCCTTTGGTTCATTTTGGGTGTTTGATCCAACTAGTTTGTAACCTCATGAGTTTATTTATGTACACACTCTATTGAATGTGTAAGACCATGTTTCCCCAAGATTGTAATTATGCTAAGACTTCATGTAATTATGTTTATGAAGAATGCAATCATGTTTTGATTTAAATAAAAACACCAAAACCACTAACTGAGACGAAACAACCTTGAAAAGTAATGGCCATGATACACAAGTGAGAATTGAATGAAGCAAGGACTGATAAAGTGATTGGGTAAGGTGGAGTTGGGTTGTTCTTGTGAAGAAAACAAGAAGTTTGTTTAACAAGCTTTATTATGCTTGCTAAGCATAAATGCACACCTTCCAATGTACCTAATCTGAATGGAGCCATGTGACCAGTTGTGGAAGGTCATGGAAGTGGTTTAGGTCACTAATAGTTGATTGACGGATTGGTCTTTTGAAGAAGCAAGGGGCCAATTGAATAACCTGACAGTGGGACACCATGGATTTGCCCCTTCAGGATAGGGACTGCGGGCTACAGGTTATGTCTAACAGAATCCACAAGAGCCTTGAGGGGATTGGTAGGGGAAGAGACCAAAGGTGGAAGAACACCACCAGATAAAGAGAATCCAATAGAAGACAAAAGGAGGAGTGTGCACGCATGCACAAGCCAACAGAGAAGAGTTAGTCCAAGATAGAATCAACAAGCAATAGACTCATAGAGGACAAGGTGCTGAAAACATAAGTGTTCACGAGTGCAGGTTGAGGAAGAGAAGAAAGTGGAAGGTCCCCTTGAAGAAAATAGGAAACTTGTCCAATTTGAGATTGATCACCCTAAAGCAGAGAAGACCCGAATCCAGACTAGAGAAATAATGGGTTGCATCTTGTGTTACACATCAAAATTCCTCACTTTGATAATGTCAGATTCTCATTATCATAAGTGTCTCACTTTTGTCGCAAGTGTCGTAAGTGTCGCATCACGAACGATATCTTGGAAACACTTGATACAAACCCTAAAGCATGTTAGAAGAAGAATCCCCATCATTGGACAATCGAAACAGAGTGTTTTTCTATGATAAATGGTCATCTTGACAACTTTTGGAAGATCAACGCTCCCCTGCTCATATGCAGGGAACGCTAGCGCTCTTTGTCTATCTACCAGGGAGCGTTGAAGCGTTATGTTTCCCATTTTTAGGGAGCACCGAATTGGTTGAGAAAATCTTGGGATAAATCCCCTTATTCTCTAAAGACAACTGTGGATGGATCAAGTTGGTTTGGCTCGAATCTAACCCTTAGGCTGCATCTAAGGGAGATATCACAACTAATGGAGTCATATCCTCAACTAATCCCAAATATAACCAAGGTGGTTGAGCCTCTCAAAACCTATAAATGGAGGCATTCTCATGGTGAACAAGGAGGAGAAATAATCAACAAAGCATTGTTATTTGGATCGTGGATCTTTCGAGCAAAGCGTTGGACAAGGAGGACTTGGGGAGGTTGCTACAACATCATCTGAAGATTGTAAGTGTATTTTTAAAGTTCTCATCAATATACTTGGCCTATTTCCTTCATAGATAGATCGTTTTTTTCTAATCCATTAGAGTAGGAGATAGTTGTTTGTCTCTTGTGATCCATTGCAGGTATTGTTCGAAACTCGCGGATTGGAGTAGCATGGACAAACTTCGAAAGTGAGGTACATCATACTATCCCTCCTTCTCTCTTTTTCGATGGGCATAATTAATCTATAGGAATGGTAGTGCCCAAAGGTAGTTTTTTGTCCATGTAGAGGGATCTGTACTCCAAGGGAAGATTTACCTATCCACAAGGGAATTATTCCATAACAGAAATTGGCGACTCCACTGGGGATCGAATTTTCAGTTTTTGTTCTTTCCTTGGTTTGTCCCTATATTTTGTCTATCTTTAGATCATGTTTGTTGATTATATCTATCCTTACATATTTTCATCTTTTCTAAGTTGTCTTACATAGTCTTTGATCGAATTTCCCTGAGTTTTTGAGTTTTCTTGTTTTTTTCAAAACTTGTCTCAAGACTAGCACCCTCTCTAGTTTAAGTCAGAGCGTTGATAGTCTGATCAACGCTCCCCCAGAGTGTATTAGGGAGTGTTGTAGCGCTTTGGTGCCTCGATTATCAGAGCGCCAATTTTTCTTGCTTTTGAAAAATTGTTGATTGTTTGCTTACTCGGCATAGTCCTTTGATCTTCCTCTTTGGCTCCGATCTTATTCTATCAAATCTTGTCTTCTGTTTGACTTAAAACTTGTTGCTTTTCATTCTTTTAGTATTGATTGGGTTTTGTCTTTCCTTATTACGAAATCAACCATTTTTCTCAAATTTGGTTTCTTTTTGCTGCTCTTTTTGATTATCTGATTGATTGGAGGTTTTTATATGGAAAGTTATTGATCTTAGCATTGTTCTCTTTGTCTTTGATCCCTTACTCAATTATGGAAGGCTATTAAGTTTGATTTTCTTTGTTTTTTGGTGTTTTTCTTTGAGTGGATAGTTTTTTCTTCTTTTAATCTCTTATTGACTGTTGAGAGTGTCTTTGTTTGTGTTATTTTGCTTCATTTTTATCAAATCACAGTAGTGAAGTAATTTTTATTATTAGTGAAAGCAAGAAGCATTAGACGAACTATTCAATTTACATTTGCAATCAAACAAAGAAATATTTGTCTGCATTGGTTTTGAATATTGGAAAGGTTTTCTTTATAATTTGGAATTTGTTAGAATTCTTGTTGAGAATGAAATAACATAAAAAATTTCATTATTGAGTGCTTGTTAGTGAAAGAAAAGAAACTCTTCTCCTTCCCGTAGCTAGAAGTTCATTGAAAAGAAAGTTTGCATCTCATTTTTTTCATCTTTTTGGAGTCGAGTATCAAACATCATCAGTTTCACTTTCATTCACCTTTGTGTAATGAACAACCATGAAAATAAATGTTGATTAAAATCAAACTATAAACTTTTTTTTTTTAAGATCTTTACACCAACACTAGACTAGGACTAGAGCTTTGGAATAGGCTGTGAGAATAACTCTCCAAAGAATTCAAGACAAACTCAGAATCTTACGATAGGGAGAGTAAATCCAATTTTCTTATAAGCATAGTTGGAATCCCCCTCTCACATAGGGGTTACACACGAGATCGTGTTCGAGAGAGAAACAAAGATTATCCCTCTGAGCCTTAACTATTTGTAGTAGTACGATCGTATATTGGGGGTTCTTCTTGAGGCTCAACTATCTTTGTTTGGTCTCGGAGCTTTGTGAATTTTGAATCCATTCAGGGTCCTCTAGAGATTACCGGTCCACTTGTCTTCAGTTCTCTTGAAGAATTTTTGACTTGATATCCTACCCATACATTCGGACTCGATTGTCGACTATACCCGCCCAAAGGCTGACTGCGAGTTGGTATCCTTAGTAGCCACAATCTTTAGGGTCTTTACACGAGGTGACGGTGAAGGGAAGTCTTTGTTGTACTTGGAAAAGATGTTGGTCAAACTCACTGGGGCTCCTTGGAGGGTAACCCACGGGTAAAACTATGAGGAAGCTTGCACCAAGGTGTAATTTTGTTAAGCAAGCCGCCAACGTAACTAATCCACTAGCTCATGTCCTAGCCCCTTATCAATTTGATCACGTGATGTTGGATTTCATCACCAACTAGTACGCTGATTGAGAGAAGGCATTGTTTGATTGTTGGTTTTCTAGATTTTTTAGTGAGTGTTGTTTGTTTACTTTAGTTGTCCTTAGAAATTGGTATTGTGGACGATAAAGGTCTTCGTAGATCATGTAGGATGCAAGGGTTTTCTACAGAAGGCTACGAACCCTTACCTCCTAACTCACCTGAAGACACTTACCATGAAGAGGTTGAGAACCATTCAAACGTTAGGAGTGTTGCTACTCCTTTGCTAGCAAATTCCAAGAGAGCCTTAGCTACGGTTGAGGAAAGTTCCACCCTTTCTGTAAATACCACTTTGCAAGTTCCTCTCGATCCACTCCATGTCTGATTGGATTCCTCAGGTAACGTTATAGTAGAATATTACCCTCACCTATCGTCAAGGCCATATAATAAATTAGATATGGAACCAATACAATCGAAATTTAACGAAGAATACACTACCCATGTCCGTTCTACTGAAATGGTAGATCCACATCAAACTCTCGTTTGTTTGATATGGAGAACTCCATTGGGATGAGACCTTTATGAAAAAAATAATTTTAGTCGACTGCCTTTTGACTCTCTACATGCCTCTTTTTGGGCACAGGCCAGCTTTGAGGGAAAATCACGGCGTGGGAGGTAGATGCGCATGCATAAGAAGCAGCACGTGTAAGGCAGACGCGCATGCAGGAAAAACAACACGTGCAAAACAGACGTGCATGAAGAAGAGGAAGGCATGCGAGGCTCACATGCAAGAAGACCTATCCAGGATAGGGTTAGGGTTTTGGTAAGAGAATGTAATGGCTGGTAAGCCAAAAATATGTATAAGTAGGTACCTAGGAGATCTACGTAGAGGTTCGCTTATTCTTGGTCGGGAGTTCTGTTGTTCTGAGGTTCAGAGTTGGATGTCATGATGGTTGTCATGTTGTCGTATTGTTACTTCGATATATGTTTGTAAGATGTTGAGTTGAGGAGACAGACGAAGGTAGATCTTGAGGGTTAGATCACAGGAGGAGGAGCCTAGTGCGATCTAGTTTGCCTCATTGTATGATCTCGACCTATTTTGATGGAGAGTTGTAATGCACAAGGCACTGTAGTTTTGGACCAAAGATAATAAAAGAGCAGAATAGTCAAATCTTTGTGGAAGTAGCCCGAGAGGGGTGAACCACGGTAGACACTCTGTTATGTGACTGAATGTTATGTATCTTCTTTGGCGTTGATGATTAGATGTTAGATAAATGAATGAATGAATTAGTTAGATCTGATATTTCACATGCAAGAGTAAGAATGTCTGTATAATAAATCTAGATGTATGAGCTAGTAAATGAATGAAGATCACAGAGGGTGCAATCATAGATCCCCACTCATTCCCAGGTTGCAAGCATCTAAGTGTTGCAGCCACCCATAGAACTATCTCGGGTGAGACTGTGCAGTGCATCCTATGCGTTGTATTGCCTTCTGGTTTACCAAGAGGGCCGATAGTTTTAAGAAGGGTTTTGTTGGAAACCAAAGCAGGACCTGAACCTGGGTCAGCCCAAGAATGGTAGCAGGAGTAACCAAAAATCCAACAAATGGTTCCATTGCTAGTTGGAATATAAAGGGATTGAGTGAATGAGATCTGTTGAAGATTCGTGAAGATCTGGTGACACAACGTTAAAAGAATGAGAATATAAAAGGGTATGTTGAGACTGTGGAACCCAACGAAGGCAGAGATCGAGAGTTGGTTGAAACAAAAGGAGCTAGAATTTGCACAGAAAGATAACAGAAACCCGAAGTTAACACCACACAAATATTTGGACAAGTACGTATTCAACAACTTGCATGAAGTATTGTTCTATGATTTCCCGCATGTGTTGCAGGAGTGGATATTGAGGTTGAAAGACAACCACCCTACAAATTGGATCCGACATCTAGAATGGAATCCTGCTGAGATCACGCAGTTACAACAAGTTGACAATAAATTTACGCGTGCAGTAGATTTTTGGTTAGACAACGTTGTTGTAGGATTTATCACATAATTTGCAGTAGATACTACAAAGTCTTACAATGCAGCAGAGAAAGATTTCTTGAAGGGACCTCAATGTAGGTATATTAGATCGTTGTATACTTCCATCAAGATGTAACTGTATAAAAAAGGTGTAATGAAAATGGCTTCATACAACTAAACTTCCCTGCGTGCATGGGGGAAGGGGGGAAGCAGTGACAAGAGACAGAGAAATGGAGGAAGAGATGGATAAAGGAAAGACAAAGGAGGCCTTGGATCCAATCATGATGGAGGAAGACCAGATCAAGAAGATCATGGAAACAACTAGAAGAACACGCAATGGAGTACCTTACCAATATAAGATGGACAATAAGAAGAGAGACGTAGCCGCGAGGGAAGGCTTGGCAAGTGATGAAGAAGAGGTAGAGGATCTCTGGGCTGTGGAGCAGATTGAGGAAATACTGTGCACAACATATGAAAGGAAGACAAAAGGTCAAAGAGTAGAAACCAGAGGAAGAACTCCTATCCATATCAGTGTCAGTGTGGAACCCATAAACCCATGTGCAATCGATACACCAGAAAGAACACCACCATTTAGGCAATCGAATTTCAACGGAAGAAACACAGAAGGAAGTACATCTACATAGGGAGCAACAACTGGGGGAGCCAGTTTAGGAAGCATTAGTCAAGGATATACACCGCGCGGAGGTAGTAGTTCAACATTCAGGATGGCAGGACATGATCCTGCCATCAGGTTACCAGAATTCAAGGGAGAAGCATCGGAGTACCCTGAGAATCATGTGTTCATTTGTCAAAAGATCTGGGAAGCAAAACAAGTCACATATGATGATACCAAACTTGCACAGTTAGTCATCACACTAAGAGACTGCACAATGGATTGGTACATGAGCTTAGCTGCAAACATTCCACCAGGAACAACCACAATGATTGGGGATATCAAGAATTTGTTGATAAATGAATTCTAGAAGCCTAGCTCAGAGGATCAATACATGAATGAGATGATAGAGATCAGGCAAAAACCAGGAGAATCTGTCTGGGAGATAGACCAGAGATTGAAACGAGTGAAGGGAAAGCTGAAGTATGTCATGACAGATATGCAACATAGGCATTTGTTTGTGAATTCATTACTACCACACTCGAAATACCCTTTGAGACAACAAAAGTTTCAGACCCAGGCATAAGCTCTGCAGACATCCTTGTAACTAGAAGAGAACCAATATCAGAAGACATATCCAACAATAGAGGAGCTCAAGGAAGACCTGAAGAATCTAACATTTCAATTAAACCATAATATGATTAAGGACAAAATAGAACTTGTTTGGTGCACCACATGTAGTACAACAGGACACCACAAGAATGAATGTCCAACATTCGTGCAGTACATGGCAACAAGACTGCCAAACCCTTTGCCAACATGAGGACTATGGTGTGATATTTGTAAGACATAGGGGCATGATCCATATCATTGTCCAATGATGCAGAAATACCAGACATTGCATAGGAGTTCATATTGCAACTTTTGCAAGTCAATAGGTCATGATGACAAAGATTGCAAGACAATGGAGTTGATGAGGGAAAGAAAATCAGACACCTATAGGGTGCAGGCAGAGATGATGGCATGGCAAGTTGCACCACAATTTAACCAAGTACCAACCCCATATAACATTGTGCCACAACAATATAACATTATGCAACCATAGTACAATACCACACAACCACAGTATAATCTTGCGCAGTATACCCAGGTGCCACAGTACAACACACCGCGAGGAGATCGAGCGGGCTACAGAGGTGGAGGAAGAGGTAGAGGAGGCTTTTGAAGAGGTAGAGGACCGGTGGTATGCCATAATTGTCAACAACGAGGACACTATGCAAGAGAATGTCCACTTCCACCTGCGACATGTATGTATTGTCGTGCATCGGACCATGACACAGAATATTGTCTGACACTATTGGGGAAGATCCAAGAAAAGATAAATTAGAACAATCATAATGTTCAATGGATTTCCACATAAGCAAGGGATGATGGAAGAAATATCAACATAGTTATGTGTAGAGGAGATAAGATAGGAAATGACGTAGTAAAATAAGATCCAACACAACATCAATGGGTGAAGAAGAACGTTGAACCACATAAGCAGTTTGATGCGCAGAACGAAAAGGAGATATTCAAGAAAGACAAAAAATATTTCTTGAAGCCAGACATTGCATCTACATCAACTACACAATATACTTAGGACGTACCAACGTACGAGATGCCTTCATCACTAGATCACACTAATGAAGCACAACCCCTAGGACAAGTAAGTACCATAAAGGATTTTCTGCAATCCTGTGTTAAACTACTAAATGATCCATCATCTGTTAAGTGTTACAAAACATGTTAGAAAGATGTAGCACAGATGTAGAGGGAAAGCTAAAAAAAAAAACAGTTAAGAATCTGCATATGAGGAGAAGAACAAGCATAGAATTCAGACTGAATGCCAACATTGGAGATTTCAACATGGGGGATATCATGTTGGATTTAGGCTCCGAAGTGAATGTACTACCCAAGAAGACATTGTATGGGAGAGCCCACATTAGGATATTCACTTGTTCAACTGAAACTAGCAAATCAACACAAGGTTCTTCCAATTGGGAGGGTAAAGGGTGTGACAGTAGATCTGGATGGAGTGCGCACTAAAGCCAATTTCGAAGTAATAGAAATAGTGGATGACACAACACCTTATCCGACATTGCTTGGCTTGGATTAGGCATTTGATAATCAGGACATAATAAATTTAAAAATGAGGAAGATGACATTCGAATCAGGAGATTACAGAGTCACTGCACCATTAGATCCAACAGAATGAGAAAGGTTTGTAGAACCCACTTGTTTAGACCTGAAGGAAATTAACCGGTTATACAGAACCACCGCGCGAGAAGAATATTATGTGAATCCAACTGCAGATGGGGCACTCAGTTGGAGAAGTATCATGTCATGCGTGTCAGACTCAGATACAGGGTTGGATAATTGGCAGCAGAGATTACATGAAGTCTCCACAAGAAGGTGCACAAGAATAGACCGCACAATAAGATAGGTAGGTACAGAGATAAGAGAACCTCCCAACTTTCATGGGGTGAATGAATTAGAAGAATTCCTAAAAAGATACGAAGATGAAGTGTTAGAAAATTAGAGGCTCTTAGCCCTGGATATAGCACTCAAGGAAACACCTGCAATATGGTGGGTTGTGCACAAAGAGATAGTCAATGATTGGTATCAATGTAAGCAGTTACTGCACATCAGATTTGGTGCAAAATAGGGAAGCAATCAATTGCAGAGATATGATGGACATGGCACACCAACATAACACTTGGAGAAGTGAAAAACACTATGGAAAATGACACCACCAGAAGAATGGCCTCATCACTTTATTCACACATTGGAAGGCATTCCAACAAACTGGTATGTAGACCAGGAATTGTGCAGAGGCATTGCATAATGGAGAGTGTTACAACATAATTTTATAGTCACTTTCTCATTTGAACATGAGAACGCCAACATAGATTCAACACTCAAACAAATCAGAGGGGTAATATTCATTCAAGAAACAGAGGTTGAACTCATAACAAAGTATCAACAACAGAACATATAGATAGTGAAAGAACTATTGTCATGCTATAATTGTTGGAGTTACTTCACACACACCTAGGATTTATTTGTTCTAAAGATTTTCCTTGTTTATTAGTCATAATTAGTCATTATCGAGCCTCCTATATTTTAGGGGAGAATATTCCACCTGGAGAATATTCTCTTTCAGTTAACACTTCAGTTTGACTAGTTGAGTTGAGTTTAGATGTTACATTGGTTTTGTCACCATGCAACATTGGGATCATCACCAGCTAATGTGAACTTTCCTTGGGATCATCACTAGATTGGCGCATTACCCTTGATTTCTTGAGTTAACTCCTCACTACTCTATGTTCAGTCAATTAACTAGAGACTAGTTGACTAGTTAACTCAACTATGTGGCAGTTCACTCCCGTAACTGTCTGAGAGACTAGACTAGGTGGCAGTTCACTCCCGTAACTACTGGTGTGTGTCCAGATCACTCTAGACCACCACTATGTAGAATTATTTACTCATGTATCCTATATCTATTGTAAATTATTCACTCTTTGAGTGTGGACAATGGTTAATGAGAATTATTTCATTCTTTCTCTCCTTCTTCTTCTTTCTCCAATTCTCTCTGCAAATGTGTGTATTATTGTTTAGCTAGATCTATTATGTGTAGGTTCAACACATTTACAACCATGTGCAGGAAGAAGCATCAGATGAAGATGACCCGCACAACATTCAGATTGCATAAGTTGAAGGTGAAAGAGGGGTGGAAGGTCCACCTATGAAATCAAAAGTGTTTGTTGTGTCGATCAAGGTGAAGAGAGTCAACATTGGGACAACTGAGAATCTCAAAATGGCCAGCATTGGAGACTACTAGGATGAGGAAACAATAGAAAGAATAACAGAGTTACTGCGCGAGTACAGTGAATTTTTCCCAACAACCTTTACAAAGATGAAAGGCATAGAAGGAGAGCTCAGAGAGATGAAGATACCTCTCAAATTTGAGGCTAGATTAGTCAGACAACGACCATATAGACTAAACCCAATATATAAGCAGAAATTGACAGAATGTTGGAGGCTAGAATCATAGAACCAGTGGAGGAATCTGAATGGGTAATCCATATGGTAGTTCAGAAGAAGAAACAGGGAGGGATAAGGATATGTGTTGACCTGAGGAAGTTGAATGATGATTTCCTACATGACCCTTTCCCTACCCCTTTCACAGATGAGTTATTAGAGAATGTAGAAGGCCAAGAAGTATACTCATTCACAAATGGATTCTCAGGCTACCATCAGATCAAGATAGCTCCAGAAGACATGTACAAAACCACTTTTTCCACAGAATGGGGATCCTACTAGTACACAGTCATGCCTTTTGGACTGAAGAATGCACCAACAATATTCTCAAGAGTAGTCATAACTGCATTTAAAGAATTCATCCATCAATTTTAGAGGTATATCTGCATGATTGGACAATCTACAATCAGTTGAAAGACCATGTAGAGGTGCTAAGGATAATGTTGGAAAGATGCAAGCAGTGTAAGATATCATTAAATATCAAGAAGTGCATCTTTGGGACACCTTTTGGGATACTATTGGGCCATATAGTGTGCAAACAAGGCTTGCTAGTAGATCCTACCAAGATTGCAATGATTGTCAATTTACCACCACCAAAATCAGTACATCAGTTGAGAGCAACAATTGGACACACATGCTATTGCAGGAAATTCATAAAAGGGTATGCGTAGATCACTGCGCCGATGGAGAAACTCTTGAGGAAAGATAGTAAATTTCAGTGGAATGAGGACTGCCAACAAGGATTGGACACTCTAAAAGAAAAAATGGCAACAACACCAATACTAGTATTCCCAGACTGGGAAAAGACATTTCATGTGCATGTAGATGCATCGATGATAATACTTGGAGCTATTCTGGTGCAACCAAGAGCTGTAGAGTTAGACCATCCTATAGGATTTGCAAGCATAAAATTGTCAGAGTTAGAGCATAACTATTATACTACATAAAGAGAAGGCTTAGTAATGGTATATGCACTGTAGAAGTTCATACACTATCTACTTGGGAAACACTTTAAAATGTTCACAAACCATTCTGCCCTCAAATACCTAGGCAATAAGCCAGTGTTGGGGGGGAGAATTTGTATATGGTTACTGATGTTTCAGGAATTTGATTTTGAAGTGATAGTCAAACCAGGGAAGTTGAATGCATGAGCTGATCACCTGTCAAGGATCACCAATGGAGAGGAACCTACGAACTTAGAGGACAACTTCCCTGATGCATAGTTATTTTCATTCTAGGTAGCTGATGAATATTTTGCTGGCATCATTCAATACTTGAGTACAGGAACCGCGCCACAAGAATTCAACACTACGCAGAGGAAAAATCTGGTAGTCAGAGCTGCAGACTATCAATTGATTGCATGAAACTTATATAAGATGGGTGTAGACGACATCTTGATAAGATGTGTACTAGAACATGAAAGACCTAGGATTTTAGCAGAGGCCCATGAGGAAATAGATGGAGGAAATTATGCAGGAAAAGCTACAACATAGAAGGTATTGCGGGCAGGACTATGGTGGCCAGCCATCCATAGAGATGCAAAGGAATAGTGTCAGAGATGTGATGTATGTTAGAGGGTTGGAAAACCTAATAAAAGAGTTGAGATGCCCCTAAGACCACAAGTAACCTTGCAAGTATTCAACAAATGGGAAATAGAATTTGTGGGACCAATTAATCCACCAGAAAAGAGGTCAGGAGGAAGGTATATCATTACTGCGACAAAGTATTTAATGAGATGGACAGAAGCAACACCAGTAAAAGATTGCAGTGCAGAGACAACAACACACTTATTGTTTGAGCAAGTGATCTATAGATTTGGATGCCCGAGGATTTTGATGAGTGACCAAGGCACTCACTTCATTAACAATACTATCAAGGCTATGACTGAGGAGTTTGAAGTCTATCATCAAAAGAGTACACCATATCACCCTCAAGCAAATGGAACAGTGGAAGCCTTTAATAAGATTCTAGAGAATGCACAAACAAATATCTGTAATGTCAACAAGGACGATTGGGACTTGAAGATACCGACAGTATTATGGGCATACAGGACTACATGAAAAAGTTGACAAGGAACACACCATTCAGGTTGGTGTATGGACAAGAACTAGTGGTGCCATTAGAATTTTTGGTACCTAGTCTGTGCATAGCAACAATCACTAACATGATAGAATGAGGCGCAGTACAAGAAAGGATAAGTCAACTAATGTTGATGGAAGAAGATAAGATTCTAGCAGGATTTCACCAAGATGTACAAAAAGCAAGGGACAAAGATTGGCATGACAGACATATTGAAAGGAAGATTTTCAAGGAAGGAGACCTAGTCTTGGTGTATGACAGTAAATTTCTTCAGCATCGAGGAAAATTCAGAATGCATTGGTTGGGACCATATGAAGTGAAGACTATCACAGATGGGGGAGCTGTATAGTTGAAAGATTTAGGGGGTACATAACTCATAGGAATGATCAATGGGAGTCGACTGAAGTTGTATAAGGACAGCCGACCTCCTAGTACTTAGACAACACCAAAATATAGGTATATAGGGAAAAAAATGATGAAAATAGAAACAATTCAACGCACATTGAGGGCCTCAACATAATAGAACTGGGCAGATGGAATGGGGCGCTGCAAGAAAACTAGGGTTCGAAAACACGACGCACAAAAGAACGGTTAATGGGTAAAAAGGTACCGTGCGCAGGAAACATAACGAAAATGGGAAAAAGTGATAAGTATCAGTGCGACACAATTGCCATTTCCCTGTCCCGATATAAATTCGGAAAGAGGGGGAAAACCGACCCATTTTGATTTTTTCTAAGGAGAAAAATGTCGAGTCGAGTGGAAGAGCGATAGAGTGTGCAATTGCGCTACCATCCGTCGAGTTGAGAGCTTGTAGTTTGAATTTAACCATCATGTAACCATCATAGGTTGGAGCACCAAGAAGAACGAGATGAAGCACCTAGAGTAGCACATGGGGACCACAAGGCGGAACCAGTGAGATGCCGACAGTGGTGGATGTGGAAAAAACCCACACACCAGAATAGGAGCAAACCAAATTACATGTGGAAGAGGAGCAAGAACCTGCACAGGTGCCCGAGCAACTGGTAGAGGACGTCGAATGGACATAATCTGATGCGTCCAAGGGAGAAGGGCCGCGGGAAGAAAAACCATCCATGGATTCCATGTAGCAGGGCCTATAGCCGGAACCAGAGTAGGAAACAGAGCAAGAGGGTGGATTATTGTCCCCACAAGGGAAAAATAAGCTAAGAGAAGAAAGCAGTATGCAGGGCGTGCAACACACTCAGGCAGAGATAAGTATAGTAATGCCAAAAATTTGCAATGAAGTGAAAACTGGGGATAACATGGTAGGAGGAGTCGACGACCTTAAATACTATGACCATGATGTATCGAATGCCACAAAGTTCCCATATTTGGCAGTGCAGAGCTACCTAGAGAGCAGGGGAGAGGGCCCATTTGGCGCGCCACTGTTGGAGCTTGCACAATGGATCCTGGGCATGTACAACACAGGTATTATGAACCTATTAGACATACTACACTTCAGGCACGGGAAATACATAAACGCATGTGTTAAATAGTTGCTAGCAAGGGTGCATGGAGGCATCCCATGGATGGACAGGCCAATACCGATCAATGTTGACCTCATCGCAGAGATTATAGGGCTACCCACAAATGGGGAGAAGCCGAAGCAATACCTAGAAGACAAGACTAAGGTGAAATCCATCTCCGATGAGATTAAAGTGAAGTATGGCGCAGAGAGGGGGAACAGAGGAATCAAGATCAATGACATCAATGATCTTGCGACACGATTTTCAACCAGATTGATCGGTTGCAAATTAATGTGCAAGTGCATAAAAGAAGAAGTGACCGCAGTAGTAGTAGTAGCTGTGGCGCAGTGCACAAAGGGGAGCTCGATCAGCTAGGCCCCGTATCTACTTAGCTCATTCCTTGAAGATTGTAATGATGCACAGGACTGGGGCTCTAAGTTCCACTACTCGTGGTTACTCATCACCTTTATGTAGATGTGATGAAACATACTACATACCTTAGGATCCGTGTCATACAAGTGTTCGACAAATGATTCATAACCTTTAAGTTCACTAGCAACAATGTGGTGGAGATAAGATTTTCTCTTGACCCTTTATAAAGTCATTTATTTGCCTTTTCAATCAGAGGTTCATCATAAATACCATCACTACTGTCCCCATGATCCTCATCTAGATGACCGTATAATTCTTGGATCATTTGATTTGTCCCATCATCTTGAACTATTTTATTATTGTTATCTACTTCCATGGGATCATTAATTTGATCTTCATTATCCGCTTCATGTTCCTCATCTTGTACAACATCATTTCTGCTACTACTTGGTGCTTTCTGCAGAAAGTCAGGGGGAAACTCTAACTTTATAATTACAAACAATCATGCAAAAGTAGTGCATGTATAAAACAATATAAAAGTTTGAGAATACAATCAATATTAAAACAGATAATGAATATATATATATATAGCTAATTACCATGGAGCGATATTCATTTGATCCCCCATCCATGTGCCCATATTTTCTACAATGTTTTTTAGTTGTTGCTATTAAAACTCTTTTGGGACGTCCAGTACAACAATTTTTGCAAGGGCAATAACATTTAGCGTCACCCTTTTCACTCTCTTTAATTGTTTCCCACCTCTAATGTTTTGTGACATTCTTCCCCACAGACATATATTGATGATTATCTTATAAAATTGAGTGGTGTATAATAGAATATCTATTATGTTTTTCTATTATAACATATGAAAAAAAAAAAAGTTTTTTGTTCACTAAGAAGACCTTATACCCTTTTTGAACCATCGTTGTTATAGAAAACTTGTCGCAACATCCCTAAAATACAACATATTTATAGATTTTATAACGTCACAATTCCGATGATAGTTGACCAAGTCAATGTTGACTTTGTCAAATAGTGGGTGACTGTTAGGGGGGGATGTTGGGTATGTGTTATATTCTTTGCATGTGTGTGTGTGGGCGCGTTAGATTCGACAACTACGGTTTTTGCTATTTTAGTGGATTTTTCTATTTTTAGCGGTTTTCTAAATTAATCCCGGATTAAGGGATTAGGGTTTTGATAGCTACAAAATACCTAAAACATTGTATATATTGTATGGTGAATGGTGAAATTAATACAATGAAGAGTTGAAAGGTGCGACACCAAGGAAGGCTGGTTTTCTCCCGGTTAAGGGTTTCCAACGTAAATCTTTGTGTACTATGTGTATGAGCCATTGATTAATTTTTGTTTTTCTTAAGAATCTATATGCATTGCTTTACTTCACAGGTTTAAAACTTACATGTGGTGTCAGAGCTCGTTTTTGGCTTCAGGGGGATGCCTTTGTTGCTAAGGGTTTGGCTTGGTCTTGATAGATCAGGTTTATCTTGGGTCTGTGATAAATCTGGGTTTAGTGGGAGCTTTTGCAGTGGTGATTCAAGTGTAGAAAGAGGAATGGAGAGCTCTTATAGAATCGAGATAGAGAAGTTCAACGGTAAAAACTTTGATCTATGGGAGCTCAATATGGAGGACCTTCTTGTAGACAAAGAACAATGGATCATTGTGGATCCTGTTACACAACCTACTGGTACGCAGTCTACTGGCACACAGTCTACCGGTACACAACCTACTAGTACACCACCTACTGGTATGTCGAAGGAAGATTGGGAGAAGTTGGACAGAAGAGAAAGGAGTACTATTCGACTATGCCTGGAAGATTCAGTGTTGTTGAATGTCTCGAGAGAATCTACAGCCAAGGAACTATGGGATAAGTTAGGGAATTTGTATCAATCAAAGTCCCTGGTAAACAAGTTGTTTCTTTGAAAGAAGTTGTATCATATTAGGATGGGAGATGGAGATTCTGTGACAAAACATCTAAATGCCTTGAATACTTTGGTAAGTCAACTGGTATCTGTTAATATTACGATTACAAAAGAAGATAAGTGTATTACTTTGTTATGTTCTTTTCCAGACTCTTGGGATAATATGGTTGTAGAAATTGGTAGTACCACTCAATCTACATTGAAGTATGAGGATGTAGTTGCATCCTTGTTATTTGAAGAGATGAGGTGGAAAAGCATGGATAGTCAGAGCACATATGCTTTATTTGTAAGAGGTCGTACTCAAGACAAGAATCCTGGTAAGTCTTCGGAGGGGAGATCTAAATCTACAGGTAGATCTAAGTCTCCAGGAAAATATTTGAGGAAATGTTGGAAGTGTGGTAAAACATGGCATTATAAGAAAGATTTCAAGTCTAAGAAGGTTGATAAACCAAAGGGATCTGATAATACTTCTTCCACAGAGGCGAAAACCTCCACTGAAGAAGGAGGTGATGTTTACCTGGCATCTACAAGTACACATGCAGACCGTGGTGTATGGTTCATCGACTCAGGTGCGTCATATCATATGACTCCTCACAGGGAGTGGTTCTGTGAATATGAAAAATATGATGGTGGTGATGTATTCCTAGGAGATGACTTGATAGCCAAAATCATGGGACCTGGAAGGGTTAAATTGTTGCTAAAAGATGGAAGGATTAGAACTCTCCCTGGGGTTCTACACATTCCAAAACTAGTCAGGAGCCTAATATCTGTAAGCAAGTTGGATGATGCAGGAGTGGATACTGTATTGGGAAAGGGAACTTGCAAGATGGTATGAGGAGCAATGATGTTGATGAGGGGAGTTCGGTGTGGAAATCTATACAAGTTGTTGGGAAGCACTTATACTAATGGGTGTAACAGTTCTGTTGTCCCTGAGCAGAGAAAGAAAGAACACAAGACCCATATTTTCCCTGGAAAGAAGACCTTGATGTGGCATTAAAGACTAGGTCATATTGGAGAAAAGGACCTTCGAACACTACACGGTAGAGGTATGGTTGAAGGTATGTCTAATTGCACTCGGGATTTTGATTTCTATGAACATTTCATATATGGTAAACATAATCAAGTAAGATTCCCATTTGGTGCTATATGAGCAAAGGGGATCTTAGAGTTGATACACAGTGATGTGTTTGGACATGTGCATGTTACATCACTAGGTAAATATGTGTATTATGTTTCATTCATAGATGATTTCTCAAGGAACACATGGATTTATTTTCTTAGAAATAAATCTGAGGTATTTGATAAATTTAAAGAGTTTAAGGCTCTGGTAGAAAATCAGGCAGAGAAGAAAATAAAGGTATTGAGGACAGATAATGGTGGAGAATTCTGTAAGAAGTGTGGTATAGAAAGGTAGAACACTACTCCATACACGCCTCAGAAGAATGGAGTTGCAGAAAGGATGAACATGACACTGATGGAAAAAGAAAGGAGCACGCTTAGTGGTGCCGAGTTAGGACAGGAATTTTGGGTAGAGGCAGTGGGTACAACATGTTACCTGGTCAATCGATCACCCTCATCAATGTTGGATGATAAAACTCCACATGAGGTATGGACTGGTAAGAAACCCTCTCTTGAAAATCTCAAAGTATTTGGTTGTGATTCTTATGTACATGTTCCAAAGGAAAATAGGAGTAAGTTGGATAATAAAGCTGAAAAGTGTATCTTTATGGGTTATAAAGATGGTGTGAAAGGTTATAAGCTTTGGAACCCATAAATTAAGAAGACTGTTTACAGTCGGGATGTTGTTTTTAGAGAGGTAAAAGATGCTTCCAAACAAGAATTCCTACCAAGGCAAGAAGAACCTGAGAAAATAGAGTTTGAGTTGGATGATGCAAAATATGAATCATCTGAAGAATATGAAGCAAAAGAAGAAGATCCTCATACCCCAATATTGAAGAGATCAGTGAGGGAAAGAAGGAAACCAGAAAGGTATAGTCCACCTATTTTTCGTTCTAATTTTGCTTTATTTATTACTGATGATGATCCCATAACTGTCAAGGAAGAAATAAATTTAGAGGATAGTAAACTCTAGAAGAAGGCCATGGTTGAAGAAATGGATGCCTTGGATAAGAATGAGGCATGGGATATAGTTGAGTTTCCAGTTGGAAGAAAATTTGTTGGTAGCAAATGGTTGTTTAAGAAGAAGTGTATTGCAAAAGGAAAAGTGGAGAAATACAAAGCTCGGTTAGTAGCAAAAGGTTATTCACGGGCAGAGGGAATTGACTTTGGTGAGATTTTTTCTTGTGTTGCCTAGTTAACTTCTATTAGATTTCTTTTATCTATTGTTGTTGCTTTTGATCTTGAAGTGGAACAGATGGATGTGAAGATAACATTCCTACATGGGGATCTGGAAGAAGAAATCTACATGAAGCAGCCAGAAGGCTTTGTAGTAAAGGGAAAGATAGAGCTGGTATGTAAGCTAAATAAGTCACTATATGGTCTGAAGCAATCACCTAGGATGTGGTACCAAAAGTTTGACACATACATCCTTGGATTGGGATTTGTGAGAAGTAGGGTTGATCACTGTGTATATTCCAAGCAGGTTGGTAATCACTTCATTTATGTAGTGTTGTATGTTGATGACATGTTGTTGGTAGGAAATAACATGGATGTTATCAAGGAGGTGAAATCACAACTATCCTCCAAATTTGACATGAAGGATCTCGATGTTGCTAACTTCATTATGGGAATGGAGATTAAAAGAGATCGTACAAAAAATAAACTCTAGTTGAATCAGAGAAAATATGTTGAGACGATATTGCAGAGGTTTATTATGCATGGAAATAAACCGGTCAAGGTTCCTATTCATATAGGTGTAAAGTTATCTATGGATCAGTGTCCCAAGACACATGAAGAAGAAGAGGACATGTCCCATGTTTCATATACCAGTGCAGTTGGAAGTTTGATGTATGCAATGGTTTGTACTAGACCGAACATTGCACATGCAATGGGAGTTTTGAGCAGGTATATGTCAAAACTAGGGAAGGAGCATTGGAAAACAATAAAGAGGGTCTTCAGGTATTTGCATGGCACTACTAATTATGGATTGTGCTACTAAGGAAGACCATGATTGGACAGAGTGGTGGACATGCATGGGTTTGTTGATGCAGACTGGGCTGGAGATCTAGATCGCTGAAGATCCACAAGTGGGTATGTGTTTAACCTATTTGGAGGAGCAATCAGTTGGATGAGCAAAATACAGGCTGTAGTGGCCCTCTCAACTATTGAACCTGAATACATGGCAACCACTCATGCAAGAAAGGAAGTAGTATGGTTACAGAGATTGTGTTCAGGTATTGGGTTGGTACAAAAGGAATTGAGATTAGAGTGTTACAGTCAGAGTGAAATATTCCTGGAAAAGAACCCTGCTTATCATTCGAAGACAAAGAATATTGATGTCCGGTATCACTTTGTGAGAGACATGGTTGAAGAAAAGAAGGTGTTGCTGGAAAAGGTTGACACTTTGAAGAATGTTGCATATTCATTGACAAAGTCTGTGAGCATAGAGAAATTCTCCTAGTGTAGAGTAACAATGGGCATTGTTGCCCTGGATTGTTGAATATGTAATCCTGTGAACCCCTGTATGCAAAGAAAACAACAAGTGGGAGAATGTTGGGTATGTGTTATATTATTTGCGTGTGTGTGTGTGTGTGTAAGCACATCAGATTCGACAACTTTGTTTTTTGCTATTTTAGCGGATTTTTCTATTTTTAGCGATTTTCTAAATTAATCCCGGATTAAGGGATTAGGGTTTTGGTAGCTATGGAATACCTAAAACATTGTATATATTGTATGGTGAATGGTGAAATTAATACAATGAAGAGTTGAAAGGTGCGACACCAAGGAAGGCTGGTTTTCTCACAGTTAAGGGTTTCCAGTGTAAATCTTTGTGTACTATGTGTATGAGCCATTGATTAATTTCTGTTTTGCTTAAGAATCGGTATGCATTTCTTTACTTCACAGGTTTAAAACTTACAGGGGAACTCAGTGTCCACCCCGTCGTAAGAGCGTCACGCATTTGATATCGTCTCTCTTGCGAAAACCTTAAGAAGACGTCTCTCTTGCGACGATTTGAAAATTACATCGCACATCCGACGATATCGTGCAGGATGGAGAAAACAACTTAAAATTCCCTCTGTTTTTCTACAGTGTGGCCAATTTTGTCCATAACATCGCAATTTTTCCAATATGTAATAGTGAGGAATGTAAACCAGTCAAGGTTCATATTCCCGTAGGTGTAAAGTTATCCGTGGATTAGTATCCCAAGACATAGGAAGAGGAAGAGGACATGTCCCATGTTCCATATGTGAGTGTGGTTGGTATTTTGATATATGCAATGGTCTGTTCTAGACCAGACATTGCACATGCAATGGGATTTTTGAGCTTGTATATGTCAAAACCAAGGAAGGAGCATTGAACAACAATAAAGAGGGTTTTCAGGTATTTGCGTGGCACTATCAATTATGGATTATGCTATCAAGGAAGATTGGGATTAAACAAAGTGTTGGACATACATGGATTTGTGGATGTATTTTGGGTTGGATATATGGATTGTAGAAGATCTACAAGCGAGTATGTGTTTAACCTATTTGAAGGAGAAATCAATTGGATGAGAAAAATACAGTCTATAGTGGCACTCTCAGCTATAGAAGTTGAATACATGGTAGCCACTCATGTAAGCAAGGAAGAAATATGGTTACATAGATTAAGTTCAAGTATTGTGTTGGTACAACAAGTTGTAAGGATAGATTGTGACAGTTGGAGTGCAATATTCTTGGTGAAGAACTCGACTTATCATTCAAAGACAAAGCATATTGATGCTCAGTATCACTTTGTGAGAGACATGGTTGAAGAAAAGAAGGTGTTGCTGATGAAGGTGGACGCTTTGGAGAATGTTGCAAATTGATTAAAAAAATCTGTGAGAACTGAGAATTTTTCTTGGTGTAGAGGATATATGGTCATTTATGCCCTAGATATTTTACTATGTAATCTTGCAACCCCTCGTATGCAAAGAAAACACCAAGTGGGATAATGTTGGGTATGTGTTATATTATTTGAAATATTGGTCCAATGTACTATACATTGATATGAGGGCCTCGGGAGATGGGGGGGGGGGGGGGGGGGGGGGGGGGGNGGGGCATGGCCCCCTCCTTGTGAGGGGGCTCGAAGGAGGTAGCCCCCCCAAAAAAATTTGGTGGTTTTTTGCATCAGTTTTTGACGCTATTTCGACACATGGTTTTCGTTGATGGTTTTCTAATTCTCGTTAAGGAATTAGGGGTGTTGACTAATCTGAGTCAATGGATTAGGGGTTTGGATTCCAAAATATCCTATATGTATATTGTATTGTAAACAATGAAGACATGATGAATAGAATATTAGAGGTGCGACTCTAAGCAGGTTGTTGGTTTTCCTATTTTGGGTTTCCAGGGTAAAAAGCTCTGTGTAATGTGTGTGTGTGTCATTGTATCTTTTCTATTTTTATTAAGAATCTATTTGTAGTAATTAATTGTACAAGGTTAAAATATATATAAGGGGTTGATGATCCATGTGTATGATGGTCTTCTTTCCCATGAGATAATGATTCCGCTTCTTCACTCCTTGTACAATTACAAAGAGCTCCTTATCATATGTGGGGTAGTCAAGTATTTCTCCATGAAACAACTCTGAATGATAACATACATGCCTTCCTCCTTGCATAATTACTGCCCCTAATGCATACCCACTAGCGTCCATCTCTAGTTGAAAATGTCGCTGCAAATTTGGCATGGCTAAGACTATAGCATCACTTATTTTATTTTTCAAGTCTTCAAATGCCCTTTATTGTGGCTTACCCAATGAAATCTCTTTCCTATGGTAGTCAAGGCATGCAATGGTGTTGCTACTGTAGAGAAGTATACAATGAATTTCCTCAAATAATGGGTTGTTCCCATGAAACTGGTGACCTATGTCATGTTGGTGGGAACAAGCCATTGGGTGATGGCTACAATTTTCTCTAGATATACCCTCAACTCTCCTCCTCTAATGATGTGTCCAAGATATATCAAGGAAATCTTCCCAAACTCACATTTCTGCAAGTTGGTAATCAATTGATTCTTCTTCAAGGTCTCTAGTACATGCACCAGAGGTGAGAAGTGCTCTGACCAAGTATTTCTAAAGATTTGTATGTCATCTAGATATACTATTATGAAAGAGTCAATGAAGGTGCATAACACATCATTCACTAGTCTCATAAACATTGCAGGTGCATTACATAATCCAAAAGACATTGCTAACCACTTGTACAAACCTTGTTTTGTTTTGAACGTTTTCTTCCACACGTCTTCTTTTTTTATCCTCACTTGGTGGTAACCTAGTATGAGGTCCAGCTTAGTGAAGAATTTAGCATGTTGCAGTTGATCCAACATGTCATCAATCCTTGGCAAATGATATCTATTCTTGATGGTGATCTTATTTAGGTCACCGTATTCAATGCACATTCTCCAGCATCCATATTTCATTGGAACCATGATGACGGGTGGGCCACATGGAGACGTACTGAGTCTAATGACTCCTTGCCCCTGTAACATCCTCGTTTTTAATCCCTGTTTTAGCAATGTATAATGTAAATACAATGTATGGTCGTGGTACCAATTACGTAATATGTAAAAATTGTATATCGTAATAATAAAATAAAATGTAATGCCAACAATAGATAGACACATACAAATTAATGGGGGCTAAGTTTCCACAAGAGAGGGGAGGGACTAAGAGGGGGTCCAAGGGGGAATTATTCATGTGTATTGATCCAAACCCACCTTTCTAAAATTATTATTGTGTACGAACCTTATAATTTCCTTACAAGTGTATCCAAACCCCAATCATTAAACAAATGTAAGAGGGTGGGTGCGAAAAGTCACTTCATATAATTAATGAGAGCATGGGGGTTGAGTACAATCAACCTTGGGGAATGTGAGAGTCAACTTGCATGGGGGAAAAAAAATTCATATGAGAAAATAAGATATTTTTTACATACATTTTTTGGGACAACAAGGGAGAGTAGAGTGTTGGAGCTTGAAGGTAGCCATAGTGGGCATGTGTGGCAGCTTGTTGGAGCTATAAATTCATGAAGAAACAAACTTTTAGGTTTGTAGAGTGAGATTCTATGTGAGAGATTACCCTAGCAACAAGTGAGCTTGTTGGTGTGAGATTTTCCTATTGCAGTTGACATCCCTGGAGTCCCCAACAAGAAAGATTCCTAGCGAATATGTGCTAGAGACTTGGAGGGAAGTAGGAAGGCATGAGGGACTATGTGCAATGAAGGGGGATCCCATTCCTTGGATTATACAGGTTGAGGGGAAGATAACTGGAGGATTGGGATAGCTATAGGAAAATTATCTTGCTGCGGGTTGTATTGGGTTGTGAGAGGAACAAAGAGAGACACCATTTTCTTGTGGATTCGTAGCCCCATCTCGGGGGTGATTTTCTACTAATATTTGGAGAAGAAAATCTACGGTTGGGTGAAACGTTCATCCTCTACAGCTGGTTACACATTTGGTTTAAAAGACAAGTGTTTATCTCTGTTACATTGTTCGTATTTATGGGTTTTATTTGTTTTGTATAAACTCCGAGTTTTAAGCATTTATAGATTGTTGTGTGAATGCTAATTTAACTGCATTCATGTTTTAAAAATTTTGTTAGCTATATAAGTGTTTTTAACATGCACACATTTGATTTAATCGATATTAGAAAATTTAAAATTGTTGGGTTTAGTAGTGGGGGACATTACATAGTGGTATTAGAGATTTTGGTTCAACACCAGACTCAGATGGGAAGAAGTGCAATATGAATTTGATAAATTCATGGTTGCAGATTTTTATTTTGCATTCAATTTGGGGAGAAAGGTTAAATCCGAGTGAAATCCTCAAATTTTTGAGTAAATTAAGGTAGAATTTTCACTTAGATGGTTGAAGAGATGATTATTTGCATTGATTAGCAAGTTGCTGAGTTAAAAATTGACCCATGAGGTTGAATTTTGTGTTTCATGGAAGTCGTGAAGCTTAGTGTAATGGATGATTGGGATCATTTTTCACTTGAGATCAATGGTTTAGATTCATTCTGAATTTGATCAAAAAATTCTATGTTAAATAAGTTCACCAATGTAATAATTTCTAAGTTCGTTGAGATGACAAATTATTCAACTCACTGAAGTCACAGATTTCCTACTTTGTCAAAGACACAAATTTTACTTGAGTTTTTCAAAGAAACAAATTTTAGTTCATTGAAAACTAAGAATTAATGGTTGTCAAAGTGCATTTTGAAGTTTTCCAGAGTGCATTTTGGCATTCACCAAAGTGAATTTTGTAGTATTCCAAAGTGCATTTTGAGGGTTGTCGAAAGATAGTTTTTTAAGTCCACCGAAAGAAACAAATTGGAAGTTCATTGAAGAGGAAATTTGAGTTCGCTGAAGTGCATTTTAAAGTTCGTTGAATTGCATTTTGAGGTTCACGGAAGTGCATTTTGCAAATTGTAGAAGTACATTTTGAAGGCTGTCGAAGGACAATTTTTGAAGTCTGCCAAAAGAGCCAATTCTTTGGTCTATCGAAAGAAAAAATTTGAAATTTTCCTAATGACAAAATTTGAGTTCGCTGAAGAGACCTTTTTGGAGGTTGTCGAAGTACATTTTGTAGCTTGGCAATGAAGAAGATTTTTTGAGTTGTCGAAAGACAATAATTTGAAAAAAATTCAAGTTCACCGAAGAGACCTTTTGTAGGCTACTGAAGTGAGTTTTGAAGGTTTCAGAAGAACAATGTTTGAAGTTCACCGAAAGCCATATTTTGAAGTCCACCAAAAGATAAATTTTTCAGTTCACAGAAAGAAGGATTTTTCAACTGATGAAAGAGGATTCAAGGTTTGCTGATAGAAGGATTTTGGTGACTTACCAGATAAGGTTTTTCAATGATCTCCAAGGAAGAGAAGATAAATATAAGAAGAAGAAAAAAACAGGAAGAAGAAGAGAAGAGGAGAAAGGGAAGGAGAAAACTGACATTTTACAAAAAAAAAACTCTGGAGCCAAAAAAATTGTTTTGTCCATAACAGGAGAAATTTAGCTCATATTCATATGAAATTTAATGGGTGTGTCCACAATGACGAGGGGTACAAGAATTCTAGTGAGGGCCTTTGGCTAGTTCTGCTTATATTTTCCAAAAAACGCAAATTAGTGACTTTTGTAGATATGAGTCACCTAGTGACTGGGACTTAGATAAAGATGAGATTTTTAGATAATGTCCAAAAAGCAGGCATGAAGATACCTAGTTGATATTTTGGCCAATTTCAAAAGGGTTTTGAGTGGGGATGCAAAAACAGGCCAAAAACCACTATTCCCAAACACTTTTTTGGGATTTTTGAAATCTTCAAAAGGAAAAAAAGGACCCCAGATCACCAATCCATAAAATTTTATTTAGTTGACATTTTATTTACACATCAATCCAGAGAACTTTTTCATGAAGTGGTTTTTCCCAGTTTTTCTTCGTTTGGGAGATAACTAGTTTTGGCTAAATTTTCGAAGTCTGGAGGAAGTGTAAAAGCACAAAGTCATCAAATCCATATTTATACAGAATTTGACTAGAGCATCGGATTCCAAATGAAAAAATTGTCGTGTGCTCATAATCATAGATTCTATACACACCCAATATAAAAAAAATTTGATTCCAAATGGATTTTCTTCTACAAGTGGCAGAAAATGGTCTCTCGGATAAATTGCATCAATAAAAGAAAACAGGTCACAAATGAATAGAAAATGAAAACTTCAGAAGGTTATAACTTCTATCTCAGAACTCGAGAGGAGTCCTAAGTCAGATATTCCTCAAGAAGATATCAAGAAGATCAAGCCAACATCATTTGATGGAGAGCATAGGAAGGGAGAACACGCAGAAGCATGGTTGTTGGGAATGAGGAAATATTTTCAATTGCACAATTATTCATCAAATGTAGAATCCATAATTGTAACCTACCATCTTCAAGGAAAAAAATCTATGTGGTGGGATCAACTCAAGTAGGTTAATCACATTGATAAGAAGAGGAACTCATGGAGGGAGTTCAAAAAGTATTTTCAGAAGAAATACTTGTTAGAGCAATATTATGACAAGAACATGCAAGATTTATTTGAACTCAAGCTTGGGAGCATGACAATGGATGAGTATGAGAGGAGATTCCTTGAAGTGGGCTACCTTTGTTTTACAGTGATAAAATTTATTTTTATGAGCCCAAGACCTTCGAAGAAGCCATAAGAAAAGATAATTATATTTATGAATAGAGCAAAAGAAGACCATTTTTTCAAAAGTCTTGGGATTATAAGAAGAGAGGAAAGATGGATCAGAGGAAGAAGGGATTTAAACCACCATTTTTAGGAACAAATATCAAGCATATTAACAAGGGAAACCAACAAAAGGTGAACATAAAATGAAATATTCCTTGGGAAAAAGGCCAAGACAACATCCCATAAAGTGTTGGGGATGTGAAGGAGACCACATGTACAAGGATTGCCCTCACAAGGGAGATATGATGAGGAATATGCACAACATTTAGGAATTTGATACAGTGGATGACATGGTAAAAAACATGCCAAGGATTTATGCATCCTTGGACAATATACAAGCAAATCGCCAACCCCCCATGATTGAGGTAGAGGGTAAGATTGATAATCATCCCATAGATATTTTGATTGATTCTAGAGCTAGTAATAGCTATATAGATATGAAAATTGTTGAAAGTTTTAAATTTAAGAGACACAAGTATGAAAAGTCTTGGTTGGTTCAAATAGCCACTAGAACCAAGAGAAAAATCAATGAAATTTTCAAGGATTTCCTAGTAAGCATGAATGGAGATAGAACTGAGGCAGATTTAAACATCATACCACTTGGGTCATATGCTTGTTTAATTGGTATGAATTGGTTGGACAAGCATCGTGTTATCCTAGATTTCTAGAAAAGGATTTCACATGCCTTGATGATGAAGGGAATTCGAGGACAATGTAAGGTATTCCAAGACCTATATCCATAAGATATATTTCAACATTACATCTTAAAATAAGTTTTAGGAAAGGATGTCAGATATATGGAATTCATATGGAAGGGACAATAAAGGATAAGGAGCCAAGTCTTGAAGACTATCCAGTTTTGAAGGAATATGAAGATGTGTTTGAGGAGTTACCTAGTTTGCCACTAAAGAGAGATATCGACTTCTCTATTGAATTAATGCCTAGAGCTGCCCTAGTGTCCAAAACACCCTACAAAATGAGCACAATGGAGTTGAAAGAGTTGCATATGCAACTAGAAGAATTGTTGAAGAAGGGGTACATATGCCCAAGTGTCTCACCTTGGGGTGCCCCAATACTCTTTGTGAAGAAAAATGATGGAACTATGAGGTTGTTTATTGACTTCAGATAACTTAATAAGGTTACTATAAAGAACCAATACCCTCTACCATAGATAGATGATATTTTTGATAAACTAAAAGGAGTGAAGATATTTTCCAAGATTGACTTGAGATCGGGTTATCATCAAGTAAGAATCCGAGAAGAAGACACCAACAAGACAACATTCAGGACAAGGCATGGTGATTATGAGTTTGTGGCACTACCATTTGGCTTGATAAATGAACCAACTATTTTTATGTGTCTAATGAATGGAGTGTTCAAAGATTACCTCGAAAAAATCGTCATTGTCTTCTTGGATGATATTATTATCTACTCCAAGACAAAGGAAGAGCATGAGAAACATTTGAGGATGGTGATACATTTCTAAGGCAACACCAATTATATGCCAAGTTAAGAAAGTACATTTCTATCAAATACAAATCCATTATTTGGGCCACGTCGTCTCATAGGAGGGCATAGCGGTGGACCTTGGGAAGATTGAAGAAATCAAAAGTTGGCCAGTGCCAAAGAATGTTTTAGAAGCAAGATCCTTTATGGGAACAACTAGATACTATAGGAGATTCATTGAAGGTTTCTCCAGTGTTTCACACCCATTTACTTCATAGCAGAAGAAGGGAATGAAGTTTGAATGGATTTCCAAATGTGAGAAAAGTTTCCAACATTTGAAGGAATTGTTGACTAGTGCACCTATTTTAAAAGTGGTAGATCTAGATGAGGATTTTATTGTGTGTGCATATGCATGCAAGGAAGGGCTTTGGGGAGTCCTTACGCAAAATGGGCATGCCATATATTATGAGTTTTAAGGAGCATGAAAAAAATTATGCTACCCATGACGTGGAGTTGGAAGCTATAGTTCATGCCTTAAAAATGTGGAGGCATTACCTCATGGGCATAAAGTCTGAGCTGAAGACAGATCATAGTGGTCTCAAACACTTGTTTGAGTATCCCACACTAAATTCCAGACACACTTGATGGTTGGAATTTCTCAGTGAATATGATTTCGACATCAAGCATATCAAGGGAAAGGAGAATAAAGTGGCTGATGCACTCAACAAGAGGGTGCATGAAATGCATGCTACAACCACGAGAATGTACTGTTCATATTTAAAAGATAGAATTTTGGAAGTTGTAAAAACAAACCAACATTATGTACAAGTTAAAGAAAGTTTACATCATAGCAATGTACAAGATAAATATAAAGATTACAAGATGGAAGAAGGTGAAATTCTCTTGTACAAGAATAGAGTTTATGTTCCTAATTCTTAGGAATTGAGAAATTTAGTTTTAAAAGAGATGCATGACATACCATACCCTGGACATATAGGGTACTAGAAGACAATTGTAGTAGTAAGAAGCCATTATTTCTGGCCTGGAATGGAGAAGGATGTGGCTTATTACATAGCCAGGTGCATGGAATGTCAGAAGGTGAAGACTAAGCATAGGCATCGAACATGATTGTTACAACCATTTCCCATTCCTGAATGGAAATGAGAGGTAGTTACAATAGATTTTATCACCAAATTTCCAATAACTGCAAGGTAGCATGATTCCATCATGGTAGTGGTGGATAAGTTTACAAAGGATGCACATTTTATACCGGTGAAAACAACTCACAAGGACACCAAAATTGCAAAAAATTATATGAAGTAAATTTTCAGACTACATGGTGTGCCTAAGGAAATAGTGTTATATAGAGATCCCAAGCTCACTTCTAATTTCTTGAAGGGTTTGTTTAAGGGATTTTGGACTAATTTGAATTTTGGTACAACACATCATCCAGAGTTGGATGGGAAGACAGAGAGAACTAAAAAGATAATTGAAGATATGTTTATAATGTATGTATGTAATGGAAAATTCTTCCAAGTGGGAATACTTCCTTCATCTAGTTGAGTTTTCTTATAATAATGGGTATTAGGCATCGTTGGAGATGATCCCATTTGAAGCCTTGTAGGGCAAGAAATGTGATACGCCAAAAATTTGGGAAAACCTAGCAGACATAGGAGATATTGGGATAAAATTTCTAAGAGAAATGGAAGAGAAGATGGTAAAGATCAGATCGAATTTAAAGGTTGCATGGGACAGGAATAAGATCTACATTGGTAAAATTAGGATATACAAAGAATTCAAAGTGGGTGAGCATGTGTTTTTAAAAAGTAAAGGAAAAAGGAGCTCATTAAGATTGGGAAGTTTTCCAAAGTTGGCATTGAGATATTGTGGGCCATTTGAGGTTTCAGAGAAGATAGGCCCAACTACATACATGCTTGCATTTCCTACATCCATGAGAATTCATAATGTGTTTCACATGTCTTTATTGAAGAAATATGTGCCTGATTCTAACCACATGGATTGTGATCTAGGTGGAGCACGAAGGGGACTTTTGGGTGGAACTAGTGCACATCTTGGACCATAAAGCCAAAGTGTTCATGAACAAAGACATCAACCTGGTAAAGGTACAATGGAATTATTTCGGTCCTCAAGATGCCACGTGGGAGCACAAGGAGACCATGCGGGAGGAGTACCTGCAAATTTTTTCAAATTTTGAAGAAAAATGAATGTATATTTGTATATGTGTGAAAGGCTCCATTTTGGCAGCTGGAGTTCCTAGAGCCACATCTCAGAGAATTCATGTTCGATCTATGTTGGAGCCTTATAAGGGAAGTGGTACAACCTAAAGTACTACAGTGTAATGAAGGGGGTACACTTCCTTGGGTTGTGCAGGTTGCAGGGAACAAGAGATTGATGATTGGGATTGTTGTAGGAGTTGTGAATTTGCAAAAGTATCAAGTATTATGATGTAAAAAAAATAAAAAATGTACATGTATTACGGTATGTTGTTGTGCAATATGGATGGTGCAAATTGTAGGGGGATGGGAATGTAGCATCCCCATTTTTAATCCCTGATTTAGTGATATATAATGTAAATACGATGTATGGTCGTGAGCATGACTATGTAATATGTAAACATTGTATATCATATTAATAAAATGAAAAGTAATGTCGGCTGCAAACGAACAAAGAAAAATTAATGGGGTTGAGTTTCCACAAGAGAGGGGAGTATGTAAGAGGGGGTCCAAGGAGGAATTATTCATGTGTATTAATCCAAACCCACCTTTCTAAAATTATTATTGTGTATGAACCTTCTAATTTCCTCTTGAGTGTATCCAAACCTTAATCATTAAATACATATAAGAGGGTGGGTGTGAAAAGTCACTTCAAATAGATAATGAGAGCATGGGGGTTGAGTACAATCAACCTTGGGGAATTTGAGAGTCAACTTGTATGGGGGAAAAGGAAATTCATATGGGAAAAGAGGGGAGTTTTTACATGCATTTTTTGGGATAGCAAGGGAGACCAGAGTGATTGAGTTTGAAGGTTTCCATAGTGGGATTGTGTGGTATCTTATTGGAGATGTAAATTCATGAAGAAGCAGGCAGTTAGGCTCATAGTGAAATATTTTGTGTGAGATATTTCCCCATAAACAAGTGATATTTTCCTGTTGTAGTTGACATCCCTGGAGTCCCCAACAAGAAAGATTCCTAGCCAACCTATGTTGGAGCCCTGGAGGGAAGTGGGAAGGACCGAGGGACTATGTGCAGTAAAGGGAGATCCCATTCCTTGGGTTGTGTAGGTCGAGGGGAAGAGAGTTGGAGGATTGGGATAGCTATAGGAAAATTAGCTTGCTGCAAGTTGTATTGGGTTGTGAGTGGAAAAAAGAGAGACATCCTTTTCTTGTGGATCCATAGCCCATCTCAGGGGTGATTTGCTATTGATATTTGGAGAAACAAATCTATGGTTGCATGGAACGTTCGTCCTCTACAACTGGTTGTACATTTGGTTTAAAAGAAAAGTGTTTATCTTTGTTACATTGTTCTTATTTATGGGTTTTATTTGTTGTGCATAAAATATGAGTTTTAAGCATTTATATGTTGTTTTGTGAATGTTAATTTAATTGCATTCATGTTTTAAAAATGTTGTTATTTGCATGAACATTTTTAGCTTGCATGAATTTGAGTTAATTAGTATATTAAAAAAAAAATGTTGGGTTTAGTAGTTGGGGACATTATAACTCCAACAACTGATGCAGTTGATTCTTTACTTCATTTGCTTAGACGACTCATTTATGTTTGCCTCTTATGCAATTTTATTATAATATAATAAACATTTATGACATGCATCCTTTCCCATAATTTAATTGCATGCTTTTAAAAAAATTGATTATCAAATTCCCATTTAGAGAAGCGATTATTTTATTTATTTTAAAATGCTTGTAAAAATCCTATATCATACATCCATTCCATTAAAAGTTTGTGTAAGATATGATTGAGCATAGAATTTGATTGATGCTAAAAAATTTACATGATACATGCCATCACTAGAGGAAAGTAGGCATGCTACCAACATTACACATGGAGGTCAACCATGGCATATGGAAGGTTGGATTACTACCTGTTCCCTATTACAATGGCGATTGACAAGTATGCATTGCTAGAAATTTGAATCATTGGAATGCATGGGTTGTTCGTGTTAAGAGGTAAAATATTTTAATGCTTTTTAATCTTATGAAAGACACCTGCACACAAAAAAACTAAGGGATCTCAGGTATTGGCCATTGTAGAAACATTGGTGGAGCGCCAAACGGTGAAGAAAGCTAAGCTTTGTTTGTTGTGTATTGAAGCTATCTATAGATATTAAGACCCCTCTTCTAGTATATCTCTTGTTTGGATTCGACTTTGGGATTGCATTTGTTAAGTCAGACATAGCAATATTGTTAAGGATCAAACATGAAGAGAGGAATTTCTGCTTATGATAGCCATAACAATGCTTCAACTGTGAATGTATGGCTTAAAAATATGGAATTACTTCTCCTATAAACAATCTCAAATGGCATCAGACATACTTTGATACCCTTATGAATTGATTAGATACAAAAGGCACTCCTCATACCTCAGGAACTTATGAACTACATGGTGTAGTCTACCTCATGAGCTGATTAGCTATAAGGAAGGAACTCCTTCTACCTCATGAACTTATGAGCTACAAACACAACCCTCCTCGTGAACAAATGAGAAAAGATGATAGATCCATCAATTCCATTTAGAAATCAAACAACAAGGGTCAAGGAAAATAATATAGGATCATTTTCAATAGCATCCATTTAAGAAATTGAGTTTTTTCCATATTCAATTTACTGAGTAAAGACATCATATCGCCTAACATCCTCGTCAATTTGAGAGTCAAATCCTGCACCTATTTCATCAAAGTGATCGGTGGACAATGCTAAGAGAGGGGCATTAGCAAGGTACTTTTCCATGGCCATGTGCTTCTTAGAATTTTGATTGGAAAATTCAAGGTTGAATTTCTACAGGAGAAAGATCCATCAATCTGTGGAAGAAACACTAGTACCATCACCTTGAAATACTAGTTCATTTCCCCATTTCAACTTATAGTGGAAAGTATAGGGAGTAAGTAGTAGTTGAATCAGTAGTAAAAAAATAATGTCATAGACTAGAAAGGTGCACACAAAGTCCCACATTGTTTTTTCCCCAACTTAAGCTTGTTTTAATCTTGATGTCACCTCCGACCTGTAATCTATTGCCCCAACCACATAGGTCTTTTTGATCAAGGAACCCCTCATAGTTAGACAAGAGGAATCCATTGCAAGACTAGAAAAAGTTTTAGTGAACACAATGGGATATGGAAACTCTCTCTTTCACATTGGGGTGGTTGGAAAGGGTGGGGGGGGGAAAACATTTCTTCTCAAGAGGTGGGTATGATTCTAGTGTCCAACATTTCTCATTCAAATACCATGGGTGCTTCAAAGTTCAATACACCCAATCAATGGGAGATCAATCACACCTAAGAAACTTGTGGGAAAAAGATTATGTTAAATAAGACGGCCAAGTCTTGATATTTTACAGGCACGATGGAAATTGAATTCCATAATCTTTTATGTTTTGAAGAGTTGGAAATAATCTCAAGCTCCAACAATGTATAGATATCTTGTTTAAAGTTGCACACAATAGAGAAAAATAAAAAGAGATCCAACACATCCATGTATTATCTTATCCCTTACCTCATTTCAATAGGGAATACATCCATCTCCATGAGATATTGGGCATGCACTAGCTTGTTGAGGTTGCTATGAGTGATGATAATATTTTCCATGAGATGACAGAGACTGTCACCCAGATAGTTATTGGCCTCTTTTCGATTTCTCTGGAATAACATGGATTTTTCCTCTATCCTTACTTCTAATGCTAACATACATATCCATGAGGCATTTCACACACACTGTATTGGCGGGGTTGCTATGAGTGATGACTATATTTTCCATAAGATGACGAAGACTGTCACCTAAATAGTCATTGGTCTCTTTTCGACTACTCTGGAACAACATGGATTTTTCCTCTATCCTTACTTCTAATGCTACTACTACCTTAGGAGAGGTGGTGACGTGGGGAGGTGGAAATATGCTTAGGTAGTAAGAAGGTGGTGAGGCAACATCATTGTCAAACCTTGGCTCATTGTTGTGTCAGAGTCATTGTCAAATAATGACTCATTGCAGTGTTAGAGCCTATCAAAATGACCACTACTAAATTTGTTTTTTTTAAGTGATTTCTTTATTCTGACAATTTTCCAAAAACAAATATCATATTCAGAGGAATAATTCCAAATCATGTATCATTTAACCAATGAAAAATTAGATATGACAAATTTTATAAATAGGAAAATACATTTATTTTAAGAAATAAATTGAATTAATATAGAATCTGAAAAAATCATTCGGTATGTTTATCAAGTTTGCTTGAAGTAATACAAGGTTAATGTAATTTTACCATGAGGCAAAAACTATAGTCCCTGGCAGAGGCATGGACTAATCATGCAGTAACTTTTCAATCACATCACACTCATATTCACAAACCCATGTGTTAAAAATTATGGTTGCTTTGGTTTTAGGGCCAATGTACCAAACCTATTTGTTTGGATCTCAAAATACAAACTGAATACATTTTTTGAATGTTTGTTAATATATTTGATTTTAACTATATTTTTGAATGTTTTAAGCATGTCATTTTTTAATGGAAGTTTATATATCCAACTCTATAGTTATTAAGTATGTTTTTTAAAGATTTGTTTTTTAATAATAACATTTAGATTTTGTATTAGAGAGAGATGCAGTCAAATCGATCATCAATGTAATACAAAAATCTTAAAAACTGACCACAATCTTCAAACAAAAATAGGTTTATCCAAGTTCAAAGCATTCTATCTTGACTTATATTGTAAAATACTAAATAGTTATGGTAGGTAAACCACCTTACAAACTGTAATACTAATAACACTATAGGACAATGCATTAAAATTCAAAGATAAAACTAAAAGATCTGTGATATGGGGAAAATAATATTTAGATTCACTTGCGATTCCATATTTTCTTCTAGAGCTGGCATTTCTTCATCGTGTTAGTCCTTGGGGTTATTCGATTTAGAGATTTTATCTACAAAAACATCAAAGTTTCCCATTGTCACCTTATCCTCCATACCTCTACTATATAATTCACCCATTGTTGAATCCCCCATAGACATCAAGGCTAAGGAGATAGGAGACATAATGACAATATATGAAAGGCAATATGAGCCACACCACTCTATGAAGTAGGGACTTCTATGAATTCAACTATAAATCCAATTCCAAGTGTGTCTTATGAGAGACATGCATAAAATCTTAATATGTTTTTTGAACTCCATTAATGCCATTAGTTTGGAGGTAGTTTTAAGCATATACTCATCCCTAACCCTATTCTCAGAGCTCAAGTTTTGCTCCAGTACATCCCTCCATCTATTCCATTGGGTGTTGGAACTCACAACATATAATGAACCTCCCTAATCTCTCACTTACATTTTTGAAATCCTATTTGAACCTCCCTCAAGTCATAGAGCACACAACACTTATTGCAATAGTGGAAATGTGCCACAATATCCATGAGAGAGGGCACATAAAGGTAGAAAAAATCACACACAAAAACAAACAAACACCACCACAACTAGTCCTATGCCCAATTCATAGCGCTACCAACACCTTCCTCGACAACCACAAGACTATTGTTACCGAGGGAAATGATGGGAATTAAATAAATAGATAAATATAAAATTAAAAAGAGAATTAAAACACTACAAAACCCACATGTAATCTCCCTCCCATCCATTTTATTGTTCAAGAATGATCTTGCCATTGAGAAAGCCATAGGATGTGAAGGGTCCCATGGTGGTAATAGATTTCGGTCTCCTTAATGCCACTTGGTAGTGTGCATGGATAGCACTATACCTTTCACATGGGGATCCATTAATATCATAGTAATAGTGTGGGGATGGGATCCACCCCATTTATACTAAGTGATCCTTCATCCAATAAAAATTTGATGTTGGCCTCACCATTTTGTGTACTTAGGATTTAATAGAAGGGGATCTATTCAAATTGGAGGCACAATTGACAAGTCTCCTAAAACCATAGTCTGTGATATCCCTTTCTATCTAAGAATAAATAATTCTTAGAGAGCATTTGACAGAAGGATATTCATTCAAATTGATGACTGTAACACCCCCTCTCTAAACCTATGATTTTATGTAATTAATGATTTCCATGCTATGGCATTGAAACAATGTAAATGTATAAATGATCAATCAAAAATGCCAACAACTAACTATGGGGGGGGAAGCATTAAAATTACTGGCCATGATACTACCAAGGGAAAGAATGAGAAACCTAGAGAGGGGTTCATTATGCTAATATGACCCAATGCCCCTTTTCTGAAATAATTGAATTGGAAATAACAAATTATTTCCCTTAGCCCTGATTTCAAGGAAAATCAGTTAATGAGAGAGGATTGGTGGTTGAGAAACCAACCACCCTCTATGAATGGGAGCATGGAGGTCTAATTGGGATAGCAGTAGCTATCAACTAGAGGATAGCAGGGAAGACCTCATGAGTTACCATGGTTGACCCCACGGGTTCTTTTTGACAAAAGGAAGGGAACAGGTTGAGAACCTTCCTAGGAGATTACGTGTAAGGAACACAAAAAGGGGCATGATTAGAAGGGAAACCGGGGAAACTGGGAGAGGGGGGAAAGAACTTGAAGAGAGTTCAATGGGATTCTCATAGAAAGGATTTGGTTGTAGGATTGGTCTAAGAAACTAAGAACCTATCCTAAGTTGAGAGGCCGCGAGCTTGATGCTAAAAGGCATCTGATAAACCTTGAAGAGACCCGAGCTAGGGGAGGTAAGCATAGAGAGTTCCCTGGTGATATCATGGCTTGGCATGGGGGTGGCCTACAACCGAAGTGATTGAGCATGAAAATTATATGGTTGGGTGGACAGGTGAACACCCACATTCAGTTGACTGGATACATCTTGTGAACATATAAGTATCTCATAGACTCTGTGTAAGAGAATTAATTGTATGGTTGGATGCCTGCAAGTGTACCATGGATTTGTATGCTTGGTTAATAGTGTGAATTCTTATTCCTTGACGAGTCCTTGAACTTGAAATAAAAAGCGAAACTGTATGGTTGGTTGTATCCTTTGCTTGTACTCATGAATGGTTATGCATGTTGGAGGATTGAACTCCTATATTATTGTAAGTGTTGTTGTGGCTATATATATATATATATATATATATATATATATTCCTGTGTGTCACAGTATTTGGATCCCTGCAACAAAGGAACCTTGCGGGATAAGATGAAGCAAGGGTACCCTGTGTAGGAAAAAGAGTGCCTTGGACCAAGGCGAGAATTCTTGAAACCCGATAAGCCTTGAAAGGACTCAAAGAAACACTCGTGAAATTGATTAAGTCTCAAACCGAACTGTTAAGATGGAGAAAACTCTTGTTTTTCCTCAGAGGATCATGGTCCTTGATTTGGCGCGACGGTTAGATCTGGACCATCGATCGATGTAAGAGCAGGATTAAATATCAGTTGTCGATTTGGAGATATAATAGATCCTATCCATTCATCATAGGGTACCGTTCGGAGTAAGTTGGAGTCCTGGAGGAAATGCACTCCAAAGGAGGGACTCCGAGGAAAGATCTGGACCATTGATTGGGACCTGAGTAGGATATGATCCTAGTTGTTTACCATGGGGTGTCATTTTAAGTAAGTCTCAGGGATGAGCTTCAATGGGGAGGCTTTGAGGTAAGATCTAGACGGTTGAACGGAGCCAGGGTTATATTAAATATTAGTCATCGATCCACTGTAACGGCCTAACATGTTCCTTGGTGAGTAGTGACAAGGGGATGATGTCACCCCAACCAACGTGCTTGGGGAATGTGTCAACACCTAGAATATCGAAATAGATACCCTGTGATGACGTGTAGACCCACCTCAGCCCACGTGTAATGATGTGGATGGTGCCATGTGTCAAGTGTTTTGGCCCTTTTGAGGCATAGTCCTTTGGGTACGAATGTGCCACACATCATGCTAGGTGACCGATACTTGTGGAAACTGATGCCTAGGTGGTAGGTACATGGTGGCCTTGGATTCTAGGTGGAAAACATCATCTAAGTTCGATGGTCAGAGTTTCTCTAGAGGCCAAAGTAGAAACAATCAGATAGGAGAGCTTCGAGAGCCAGTCTGGACAGTAGATCGACGACCAGTTGGGGATTGATCTAACTTGTCGAAAGGCGCAAGACCTGTATGGGAAAGGATAAAGAGGAGAATGACGTAATGGTACCAACATGGAAGCCAGCGTGGTCAAGTAGTGACGCATGTCACTAAGTGATTGGTTGATTAGGCAGGAATGAGCTCTGATGGGTGCAGAGGTCCTTTAGACCTTTAGTTGAATTGTCAATCGTTAGATCCATGGGCAGAGAGATCTGGGCCATTCATCAAAGTTTGAAAGGTTAACAAGGTCGTGTCTCGGAAAAAAATGTCGATGACCGTAAAGGAATCGACGACATGATGAGATTCGTTGATGTGTTGTTGGGCGAGAGAGATCTCCACCGTTAATTTTCTCAAGATTCATCCAAGAGAGGTGGACATCACGATGATGTGAGGGTGCCGACATGGAAGCTAGTGTGGCTGAGTAGTGACATATTTCACTACATAATTATTCGACAAGGCAAGGTGTGTCCCATTAGACGAGAAGGTACTCCGGGCCTTTGTTTTAGTCTATGACCGTTGGATATGCGGATCAGTGGATCTAAACTATTGATCCAGGCGCAATATCGTCGGGGTTCAAGGGGGGACCTGTTAGGCGCTGTTATGAATGCCAACAACGATGAAAGGAGGAAATATATGGACCATTGGTCGACACAGGGTGGAGATTCAATCTCGATCATCGATTTACTATGGGACCTACCCATATATTCTAGAAGTGAAAAAGGGACGAGAGTTAACTGTCATGCTAGTTGGCATCGCCAACTAAACTAGAGATGTTGGATGAACAACGTGGGGACCGTTGGATTTGGCGCAAACCTGATATGAGATTGTCTTCAAAATTTTTAGTGTTGGGATGTTGATGATAACCCCCATGCTAGTTGGGATCGCCGATGCAACTAAAGCCATGGGATGCTCGGCTAGGAGACCGTTGGATCTGGAACAATCCTGATATGGGATCGTGATCATAACTTTTAGTGTTGGAGTGTTTGAGGCTCCGTGGGAGAAAACCCCGACGACGATGAAGATAGGTCAAGGGATTGGATGCGTGAACTTAATGTGTCCCGTGATAGATGCCACATTGGATGGAACTAATATTAAAAGACCACGTGGCAGTAAGGTGGCCTTGGGCCAATGGAGGCCGGAGAACTTTGAGAAGCCATAAATTTTGATCCAGAGCTCGGTTTAGAGCATGGTGACAGTCTTTGGAAATCTCTTGACAAGCAAAAGATAATGGTGCCCTTGAGAAGAGCTATTGAGATGATTAAGAAAAAATGAAATTTTAACCCTTAAAAGGGTACTTAAGGAGTTGGGTGTGTTACAACAACACATTGAATGAGTCTCTTGAAACCAAAGTATGGGATACCCCTGTTGAGGGGTCCTAAATCCCTTTAAATCAATAGTAGGAACCAAACCCACCATCGAGGCCCAATTAGAATATGCAATGTTTAATGGTGGAATGGTTCTCCAGATCTTGCAATCTGGCCAATTAATCGATGGGATTTACATAGTGATTGACATGATGTCTTCCTGTGAAAGCTCCTCCTTCAGTTCGAACGTTCTCTTTTTGTATTTTCTCGTATAGGTTGGACTGATATAAGATAAATGCTAGTATAAACCACCTAGGTAACAAAGGGGAAAGGAATTAACTACTAAAGAAGGCTACGCTCGGTATAACCCACATACTCAAGCATGCAAATAATGATTCTTACACCTACAACAAGCCTATTACTAATACATTAACCTGTTGGTGTTCCAATTATTGACTGAGATACAATTATCAAGAGAAAACATACATGCAATAAACGATGGCAAGAAAAATAGTTTCCTTAACTCTGGTCATCAATCACATATTAACACAATGATTTAGTCTTCATCATTAGAGACAAGAGCTTATAAAAATATTGAATTAGATAACTTATCAACAGATTCAGAGGCTCTTACTCATTACAACATCCATTCATGAGATAAAATCAGAAATAATTGTTCTTTAGATCCAATCACACATGCTTTTGATGAAAAACACAAACTTGTCTCTGGTCCTAAACATGACTTCTCAATTAAGGTAGCTCCGAAATAGTTCTTTACAAATCCAAAAATGAGGGTCTTTGCAACAACCATCGACCCTTTTCCAATCGATCAATCCTCTTATTTATAACATATTATTCACTAAAATAACTATCAAAAGTGCAGCTAAGTAAAACAAAAAATCGCCACATGGTGCTTTCATCTCTCAGTCTTCTAAGAGTCATCAAATAATCTCACTTGAGTGGATGACTCTTCTCATACTCCGACCATTTGGTGAAGCATTCCTCGCACATGTTCGCGTACAAGAATCTGTGTTGGTCCATCGGGGCCGAAAGGATCTACTTTATCTCCACTTCTTGTGCCCGATATATGACTACTTTAGCACTTAACTGCTGTAGCACTATCCGAGCCTTGATCAGGTGCTCCATGAACTATTGTACTTGTCCTGGCACCATGTTCGCCACCTTTTTTTATCTCTGCAACCCACGATGAGTCTTGTTCGACATGTAATTTGACTATGTTGTGCAAGTCGACAAAGTCATCGGGTGTGCCAAATTCTGGGAGGCTGATGTCTCTGATTGTCCAATTGATCTTGGTCCAGCTCTTTTCACACTTGAACCATTTCTCTTGGATTTCCTGGTGATTTTCTTGGGCCATTTTCACCCAGTATTCGACCGACTTCTTTATGCGATCGATGCTGCTATCCCTTAGTACCCGAATGTCGTGTTCTTCGGTGTCTCGGCCTTGCTGAACGACGTTGATGTATTCGATACTTTCCACTACTTGGTGTGCTTTCTCATACCATATTTCCATATCTTTTCACGTTGTCAGTGCCATGAGGGTGTATTCTTGGAAATCGACTATTCTTGCAGTGAAAAGGTGCCGCTCATTTGTGAATTTACTGTAGGTGTCTTGGAATGCTCCGTGTTAATCATTTTTTCCTCTATGGTGATGAGGATGGAGTGATCCATAGTAAGCCTCCTCTTCTTGGTGGTTCTCTTTACGATGGCTTTCCTCTTCCAGTCATAGGAGATGGCTTGTATATCAACAACCTCATCCACGGGTTAGAGGATTTGTTGATCTCCACAGGTAAGCATATTTCCCAGGCTCCCGACGATGTATATCTGTTCAAGACTGGGTTCTTGAACTTCTTCTGTATGTTTTGAAGGTTCGACCTCTGGTTGTTTCTCATCGGGAGGTAAAGTACCGGCTGAAATTGAAGCATTAGGGGTAGGCTCGGTACTTACTTGATAATTGGCTATTGAGATGTCAATTTCCCGCTGTGGAACTTCTTCTTCTTGTTTGCCCGACCCTAGATCATCTTTCGGGCTATCCACTTGGGTCCCTGAGTTTGTAATACTTATGATCTTCTACCGGGAGGAAAACCCCGACACACCCTCCATTTTCATCATTGATTAGACACTTTTGTGTGTCTGTGTCGTCGATGAGCTATTTAAGAACCTCTATGTAGGGAAAAATGGGGGTTCTGCTTGCTACCATTTGTAGATACGACCGTCGGATGTTCGGGAACACCTGGTCGTTGAGAACCCTTACATCTGGATCACTGTGTGGGACATATTCCGGGTACTCTTCATGGCTAATCCTGTTAAAGAAATCCCCCCAATGTGGGAGCGCCATCTTGGAGCTTGTGCTTGCCTTTGTATCACCAAAGATTGAAGGTTGGATGAAAACCTTCTTTGTTGTTGTCTTAATGAAAGGTTCCAACCTTGGGGCGTATTCCAATTGTTTAGCGATCCATGAAGAAGAGCCTTCACCTACCACTGGTTCTTTGAGCTTCGGTGCCCTCGACAATCGTCTAGTGGTTGTATTTCTTGGTGGCATTGTTCCTGCAACTTAAAATAAAATTTCAGAGACTGTGTAAAAACAAAAACTGGATAAAAACATATAAACCCTGTAAAATTTACAAACTTAGATACATACCTCTGAAGCTTGTTAAAACTTGGTTATTTTGATAATCACGGAGTTGATACAGCCTTCGAGTTGCTCGTCTTTCTCCTTTGGATGCTCCAGAATTCTCTTATGTGCAGAATGATTTCGTTTACAACGGCTCAAGATAATTTAAACAGGGAGGAACTTACCATGTCGCATTAGCCATTCAATTCGGGTTATGAGTGAAATTTTAACAAATCTACCGCCGAATCTATATAACTTAAATCCATCGTGGGTTGACGRCGAAGGCGTGGGTGGTGATGTGGTATATCGGTGAATTTAAACGAYTGTTTTGATTGGCGCACGAGGTAGCAACTAATGCGGGATTTTGTATTAATTAGCTCCCTAAATGCTCAAAATCCGATCGAATCTAATGCTAAAACACCCCATCGTGTCGCTCTCTCAGTGGGTGGATCAGGGATTGGGGGTGTGCTATGAACGTTTTCGTTGATAACCTCCTACAAAAATTTCTGACACCGATCGATTTTACCGTACATTACTGACGCGACAAAGCCTACTCAGAGGTATGACTCAGACTTAGGGGGCCAAGGATAACTTGGGATAGCACTAGACCGTATGACCCTCTTACCTGGTAAAGGCACATGGCGTTGAAGACCAGTGACTTAATTCGCTTGTATTAATCGTAGTCAGGACTTCCCTCAAGTTATTCCTTCTAAAACAAACCTTAGCATGCCGATGCCGAAAAAGTGTTCGGGATCGGTGATCGGCGAAAAACCTATCAAAGTGCTTTCAGATCAGCTCCCTTGAAAAAGTCCCGATGTCGAAAATGCATCGGGGATCGGCGATCAGGGATAACTTTTATTGTGGTCAAAATGTTGGCAATGATCCTTCTAGGTTTTCCCCGGTATCGATGAAGCACATCAGAGCATCGACTATCATCAATATCTTTTCGTTCCTCGTTAACGTCTGTCCCCCTCTTATTTTACCGATGTCGAAGGTGAATCAACTATCGAAAATATTATTATGGAAGACTTGACACAAACAAAAACTTCATTTTGTTGATGTCGATGGAGATCGACGCTCGACGACTGAGATTTTCCGAGTGGTTCTTTTCCTTCTTTGAATTCCTTTCGATGCCGACCCTGATCACGTTCGGTGAAGGGTTTGGCTGCCGATTCTTTATTCAGGTGTTTAAGGTATTTTTAGTCATGAAGTTTCATAAGTTCAAGAAAACCTAAATAGGTGATGAGAATCATGGAAATAAGCAAAGACAAAACATTTTTTCAAAAAATGAAATCGAATCAGAAAGTGCAGAAGATCAAGTGGTACCCAAAAAAGTAAAAAATTGACAAAGGCTTTTTTAGGGTGTGTTGAGTGCTAAAAAATGGCAAATTACTGGGAGAAAGTAGAATCTCTGTTCCTACCTCTACTCAACTGATGCAAAAGCTAGTTAAAAACTTTAATTGGCTTTTTTATTTTTATTTTTTATTGGAGCTTCTTTTATCCTTGCATTTGAAATTCCTTGGTTGATGCATCTTGGCCTGCTTGTGGGGTTTTTTCAACCTTTATTCCACCTTTGTTTCTTTTAACCTTGACTAATGCCTCCTTTGACAAGATTCGAGTAAAGCATTCACTGGCCCCAGGCCCTTTAGTTATCCTTATTCACTTGCTACAATGTTGCTTCGCTGCCAGCAAGCATCCATAGCCCCGGTGGAGTCACCCTGATGTCACAGACCTTGCTCTACTGCCAGCGAGTGTCCATAGCCCTAACGGATTTATCTGCATACCCTCTCCTATTGGGCACTCATTTGATATAGTTGATTTTATTTCGGCAAAATGCCCTGAGTGAGTGGGAGAGGACGACGTCTGTTATTTGCAAAATGAGATGGTTAAGGTGATTTTTTGCTAGCTTTGTCATTGCGATACATGTAGTCCTTTCCATCTTACCACCTTTCCCTTAAGTTTTTACCAGACCACCAGGCAATAACTTCATCATTTTCCCAAGGTTTTTCATCTGCAGATTAGATAGAAAACCCTTTAAGACAACTGCAGGTCTCCCAACGCTTCTTGTGTTATATGTGAGCGATGAGTCAGGAACAAAGTTCGTCATATCACATGAATTGAGGTCAACCACTGCCTTGCTAAACACAATCTTCAAAAGCATAGAATTACTATAGAAAGAAACAAAAGAAAAAAAAATGCATTCCACAATCGATCTACCCTACAACAAAACATTGTGAAAACACACACACACAAAAAAAAATTAATTTTTTTTTTAATGAAAATATTGTTTTAGGGCTTGGCCATTCACTGGGAGGGGGTCAGGTTTCCCCCTCAGATTATGCAACTGATACGTGCCTACCCCAATATTCTCGGCCACCTGGAAAGGTCCGAGCCATAGATTCTGAAACTTAGAATGTTCTCCTTTCGGCTCATTTGCTCTGTCCCATTTTAGGACTAAGTCTCTCACTTCAATTTTTTATTATTTATCCTCATGCTTATTAAACCACCTTTTAACTACCCGTTGATGAGCTATGAAATTAGATTTTTCTTTGTCCCTTTCTTCTTCCAGCATGAGGAGGGTATCAATTCTTTGTTGTATAACCGATGAGGGATGTCCTCTCAAATCCTGAGCAAGTTGAAGAGATGGAAGATATAGCTCGTTCGGGAGAATGGCTTCATGTCTGTATACCAGAAAGTATGGGGAATTTCCTATGGCTTCCTTGGGTGTTACTCTATCAGCCCATAAGGCATTATGGAGTGAACTGTGCCAATTCCTCTGATTGTCTGCAATTGTTTTCTTTAATATCCTCACTAGGTTCTTATTAGTTTATTCTGCCACTTAGTTCCCCTATGGATAGTAGTTTGCAGAGTATCTGATTAAGATTCCTTTATCTAGAGAAAAATCTACTAAGAGGGTAGAAGAAAAGTAAGCAACATTATAAAAAACACAGATGGAAGGCACACCGAACCTTGTGATCAACTATTGTTCTATGAATTGGATCACTACTTTTTCATTTACATGAGTCAGAGGGATGGCCTCTGCCCATTTCGTGAAATAATATGTGGTAGTTAGTATGTATCTATGTTGTTTTGAGGAAATTGGTGTAATTTATCCTATGATATCTAACCCCCATTGATCGAATGGCCTGGAAACGACCACCGGTTAGAGTGGGACAACTGTTATTTTTTCCCTCCCTGCGCGTATTTGACAAGTTTTATAGTTTCTAACGTATGTGTGAGTGTCCCTAAACAGAGTAGGCCAATAATAGCCAACTCTCAGTATTTTATGAGTAGTGGTGTTCCTGCGAAATGTCCACCTGCAGGAACATCATGGAGCTCCTTCAGAACTTTGTCTGTGTCTTCACGTTCAAGACATCTTAAAAGTACCCCATCATAATTAACACGGAAGAGCACCGAATTTACGAGGTGATATTGTGTTGATTTTAACCTAAGGGCTCTCCTTTCCCTAGGATTTAGGTTTTCTGGGCAATTTCCATGATGCAAGAGATAAGTCAGTTTCTCATACCAAGACTCCTGCCCCGAGGAGACGTATGCAGCTTCACCACACCACAATGCTATTTCATTCTCCCATATGGGGTCTTCATTTACTTGGTTGTGGGCTTCAGCTTCCAGTTTTCATAACCCTTGTCCCTTAACCAGTTTAGCAGGTTTTATATATAGATCAAATTCTTGGACTACTTTCATCCAGTTTCCTCTTCTTTCCCCCATATCTTTTTGAGTGAATAGGGATCAAACTGCAGGGTGAGGCACAATGACTTTGGTACGGTTCTTAAGGATGTAAGATCTGAAGTGTTTCACTGCCTTGTACACTACATAAGCCTGTTTTTCTATAGCAGGATAATTCAGTTCGGCCCCTTGGAGATTAATGCTTTTTAGCACTTTGTAAATTTTGTCTAGTTGAATAGACAAACGACAAAGGTAACTATTTCAACCAGCTTTAGAGCTGAGGCACTAGCCTTCTCAACTCAGAGAGGGCTCTCTCATGTCACTTGATGTTTCTTTGGAAATCAGTGGCTAGATTTGTTTTGTTTTGGGAGGTTCTTATAAAATAACTGAAGAAATGAAGATAACATCTGGGCTATGGAATCTGGAATGAACAATGCATTGTCAAAACATAAAAACTATCAAGAGGAAAAGGATAAATGAGGCGATGAATATGAGTTTATATCTAAAATTTGCATGGCATCAGAGGAAAAAGAAACATATAACTGCATCAGAACATATTAAAATAAATTCTGAATTGGTTGAGAAGAAATACACATGGTCTAAATCGCTTAAGCCAAGAGCATCGCAATGATGAATTCTGGGTTTTTGTTTCTCCAATTTAGACAGATGAAAGTGTAAATGAAATATAAGATTACAAGAATCACATACTATGAAATAACACAAGACTCATATCACCACCAATTAGAATCTTTTCATAAACAATCCAAAATCCGCTTCTGCATTTATATATTCATTTAGCCCCAAAGGTTACAAAAGTCTTCTTGCTCAGATGACATGCTCCTCTTTTCTCCATGCTTTCTATATCCTCGAGATAATATATATATATATAGAGGAATTACTTGTGGAATTCAAAATGTTTAAACTTCCCCATAATTCTAAAAATAGAGATCAATTACAAAAAAGAGTAATTTATAAATACAGTTATCCTATTTTAAAGGGATCGTTACAAACATGTTTGACATATCGGGGACCTTTTTCTTCGACCGCCATCTGTCCAAAATTTGATGGAACATACTCAATCCTACCTGAGAATTTATTTCAGCTTGGCGAATTCCTCCTTAGAGTGCTCAACCAGGCTAGTTGATTTTCCCCGACGCCCTCCATCTCCTCAGCTCTGATTTCTGTTTTCTGCCATTTGATCCACTTCTTCTTCACTATCTGCTTGTAGATTTCATCCGCGTGTCCATTGATGATTAGGTCCCTCATAACAGGGTTTAATCTAACCCCTGATTCTGGTTCAGTCGCAGGTTTAGTATGAAATTTAGTTGCTAATATCTGTGCAACCAACCTTTCTCTCTTACTCATTGATAAGCTTGACATGTTAGTTGAAAACCCTGTTGTACTAGATACTGTTCGATTGGCATTGTCCATGTCTTCCAACCTCACAGAGACTATGATTTTTGTCTCCCTTAATTCTACAGAACTCAGGAAATCAATCCAGCTTGAGATTACTTCACTTATGCATGAGACGACAATTTCCCGGAGTATAATAAAGCCACCCATATCTGAGACCGATAGTCCTCGAATATTAATCATGAATTACTGACAGGGTATGTTGGTTTGCCATGCTTCACTAATCTACTTTGAATGATGAACTTTTGAGTTAGTTATACGACAACGTTCACTTGACATGTCGGACGAGAAGTACTCGAATCAACGACATGAGGTGATTTGACTAGCCGTCACCTCCCCCCACAATTTGTTGATTTGACACATTAGACCACGTGATATCGGGCTATTTGGAAAATGGTTTCAGTCAAAATGATTTTCGCCCCAATGTATGTCTAAGGGTGCCACGCATCCACTACTAAAACCACAATGGTTTTCCCCGGTCCGCCCTCGCATAGTTAAATTTCGTGCTATTTCACCACCCGATATGGGTCTCAACTGTTGATCTGGGCTACTTCAAGATCAATGATCCGTAGGATTCCCTCCTTCACACTCCACTACATTTGTCCATATTTCCACCACATATGACCTGAGCCTCCAAATGACGCCATGTCTCTACACTGTTTTAGTCACCTGCTAAATTTAAACTCGGATTTCAAGCGTAATCATTATGGTGATAACATAGGCTCCAAATGGGGATGCTATCCTCCCTGTGAGGTAGAAAAGAACTGTAGACCTAGTGCCTTCTTTTTTGGGCTGCCTTCAAACGTGTGTGGGCATCCTGTTACGTCTTGAAGACTGAACGTCAAATCTTAAAACCGGATTTTTCAAACTGCTCTTCATTGGATACTGAAAAATACCACTAGGATCTAACTGTACATACTACTGGAGATTTAAAACAATGCTTGACCAAAAAGATTATTCTCACACTCCTACCTACCCTAACCATTGAAAAAAGACTGTTAATCAAGTGAAATCATAATCCCAATGTAGCCATGACAACATTCTATCCACTGTTCGTTTTCTTTTCACTTGCTTGTTCCAAAACCTTTTTGCTGATGATTGATTCAAAACTTTATCCATAAGTCCAATTCTTAAAATTTTTGAAAGGCCTGGATTGTTCACTTCCTCCAACATAATCGCAAATGGATCTTCAAAGATATGCATAAAACAATCATCACATTTCACTCCTTCCACTGCATTTCTATTTTCAGGTGATTCAACTTGTTGATTTCTATTGAAAAACTGACAGAGTTGTTGAGAAGTTTGGTAGTAAGGATTTCTTGAGTCATAAGGAAACCATGGCTGGAGAACATCATCTGATGTAAGAAGACTCACATTTGATACAAACATTGATTTGTTATAATCCATTATTATTGGTAAATTTTGATTGTAAACCTTTTCCATATAATGTGTCTTAGGATCATGAATGATATGGAAGAATGTTTCCTTTTCAAGAGTCAAGACATAAGAGAAAGCTTCCTCCAAAAGTGTTTTATCGCTACTTGGAGTCTCCATAGGTGAAGTTTCAAAATATTCATCCATGTTTAGGCCGTTTAGAAATAGGATCACTACGTCATTTTCAAGGGAAGAAAGGAGACCTTGAAATACTTTGTCTTGCTGGGAATATTGTTGAACATATGCATTATTTTTAGGAGAAAGAAAATAACCTTTAACAACAATTTCTTGATCAAATTATTCTTTAATTTGATGTTCAAGTGTAGTTTGCAACTCCGAATTGAATACCTTTCCAAGTAATTATCGTTTAATGCATGTGAGTGTAGTTGGTGTCCCTCAACGATAACAATCTTTTCATGTAAAACAATACTACTGTGAATGCAGTCAAAACTCCCTTTTTTCTCTAAAATCTCATGATTTTCTTTTAACCATTCAAAGGAAGAAAAGCATAAGGGAAGAGATTTTTTGTTTGTAAGTCCACTGCTTTCTTCACTTTCAACGTCATGCTTGGATGCTTTCTGATTTGAAATGCTATAGACATTTTGTTTCAACAGTTCGAATGAGGAAAAACACAATGGCAAGGTTCTGTTACCTGACTCAAAACCTTCTTCATTTTCTCCAGTGTTGTCATAGGTACATTTCTCCATTTCTTTGGATTGTTGGACATGCTCATTTTCATCTTTGTCTTTGACCAATGACTGTACTTTCGAATTGACAAGATCTTCTACAAAACAAGTAATAGGGTAATCAAGCACCTGAGACGAGTGTTGCACTATCTTGGAAATCTGTTTCTTCGGTCTGGTGTGACTTTGAATCAACACAAATTCGTTTGCCTCAACAATGACCTAAGAATTTTCTTTCAACAATTTTAATGCAACAAAGCACAAAGGTAGAGAATTCTCTTCAACAGATTCAATACTTTTCTCTTTGTAACTGTGATATGTAGGTTTATTTATCCCACTATACTGCTGAAAAATAAAGTCTTCAACATCACCATCCTCCTCATATTTTTCATATATAGGCAAATCAACCTTCTGTGCGATGTCATCTAACAAGAAAAAATTGGGAACATCAACCCGTTCTTCAACAAACTGATTTGTAAACTCATCCTCTTGACTGTCTATAAACAAATACATAAAGCAATCATCCTTTTGATTATCATGAGATGGATCGACACCCCCTCTTTCAACAGGTGGAATATAAATTTTTGCAGAATCGTTGGCATTGGAAACTGCAAGAGGACCTATGGTATTTTCAATTCTATGCTCAAGATCCCAATCAAGCCCTTTCTTCTTATATTCACTTTCACGTTCTTGAGCATTCAGTCCTTCATTTTGAATATGTTTACATGCTTGGATGTTGTGCTGAATGTCTTGAGCATCATAGAACATTTGTTGTAAGGACTTGGATCTTCTTTCCATAAGGAGGAGAGACGAATCTGGATGGAGAATAGTTGCATAATGGAGCATGGAAGCGACTTCAGTGGGTCAAATTTCTTTGGGAAAATTGTGATAGATACTGGAAAACCTTCTACTGAATATAGAAATAGTTTCATTGTCCTGCTTCTTCAAAGCATAGAACTCTCTAAGCTGTAGGTCCAAAGATTTCTTTTTTCCCCAAAACTTTAAAAATACATCTTTCAATTCCTCCCATGAGCTAATCGTCTTTGGCTACAAATGCTTGAACCAGTCTTTGGTGTCTCCTTTTAAGGATTGAAAAAAGGCCCTCATACAAACATCATCATGGTCAATCTTAAACAAATCTATAAAATGCTCAAACCCTTGGATGTGTTTTTCAGCTGAGATGGTATTAGGTTCCCCATCAAACATAGGTAGGTACTTATAGTACTTAGGAGGAAAATCATGAAGGACTTGAGGTAGCTTTAAGGGACCGTATCTGTGCTGAATCTTGGGGGACGTTGGATTAAGTATAGGGGGTGAAATACCAGTCTTGGATTCATGAGGCTCATCGTTATGGTCCTTACATGGCTTAGATGGAATATTTTTATCAAGGCCAGTGATAAACTGAGGGGACATTCGTGTAACTTTAAGAGGGGGATATATAATTTCTAGATTATCATGGTCATCATTTGCATGCAGTAAGTAAAGAAGAACTTGTCTAGCATTTTCAAGAAAAGATCAGAGACAACTTATAACAAATAGTAAAATGACATGGAAAAAATCCCATTTTGAGCATTTGTTTTCTTCCATAACGCCTTCTCATACCTCTGCCAAGGGGCATCGTCTTTCAGTGAATTTTCTGAACTGCATTTGAAATTTGAGTGGAGTCACCAATAACGTTTTGGGATATGGATTCCGCACTAAGAGTGGAGTCTCCATTGATGTTTTGGAAGCTGGATTCTACATTGAGAGTGGAGTCGCCAGTGAAAATTTAAATTTATGGATTCTTCTACCAGTGGAATCACCTTCAAACTGATTTTTTAATGTGTGGAGTCGCCAGAGTAGGAATACAACCAATATGTGCCTAAGTGTCTGTTGCTCTAAGACCTTAGAACTCAATCATGTCGTTCTTTCATAGGAAAAATTTTCAATTTCGTCCCCGTCAACGACGCCAGAATGTTAGCACTCTGTAAATTTTGTCTGGCTGAATAGACAAACGACAGAGGTAACTGTTTCAACCAGCTTTAGAGTTGAGGCACTAGCCTGATCAACTCAGAGAGGGATCTCTCGTGTCACTTTATGTTTCTTTGGAAATTGGTGGCTAGATTTGGTTTGTTTTGGGAAGTTCTTATAAAATAACTGAAGAAATGAAGATAACATTTGGGTTATGGAGTCTCGAATGAACAATGCATTGTCAAAACATAAAAACTATCAAGAGGAAAAGGATAAATGAGGCGATGAGTCTGAGTTTATATCTGAAATTTGCATGGGATCAGAGGAAAAAGAAACATATAACTGCATCATAACATATTAAAATAAATTCTGAATTGGTTGAGAAGAAATACACATGGTCTAAATCGCTTAAGCCAAGAGCATCACAATGATGAATTCTAGGTTTTTGTTTCTCCAATTTAGATAGATGAAAGTGTAAATAAAATATAAGATTACATGAATCACATACTATGAAAGAACACAAGACTCATATCACTGCCAATTAGAATCTTTTCATAAACAATCCAAAATCCCCTTCTGCATTTATATATTCATTCTATCCCTAAAGTTTACAAAAGTCTTCCTGCTCAGAGGGCATGCTCCTCTTTTCTCCATGATTTCTATATTCTCGAGATAATATATATATAGAGGAATTACTTTTGGAATTCAAAACATTTAAACTTCCCCATAATTCTAAAAATAGAGATTAGTTACAAAAATGAGTGATTTATAAAGACAATTATCCTATTTTAAAGGGATCGTTACGAACAGGTCTGACATATCTGGGGCCTTTTTCTTCGACCGCCATGTGTCCAAAATTTGTTGGAACATACTCAATCCTACCTGAGAATTTATTTTATCTTGGCAATTTCCTCCTTTAGAGTGCTCAACTAGGCTAGTTGATTTTCCCCGACGCTCTCCATCGCCTCAGCTCTGATTTATGTTTTCTGTCATTTGCTCCGCTTCTTCTTCACTGCCTTCTTGTAGATTTCGTTTGCATGTCCATTGATGATTAGGTCCCTCATAACAGGGTTTAATCTGACCCCTGATTTTGGTTCAGGTGCAGGTTCAATATGAAATTTAGTTGCTAATATCTGCGCAACCAACCTTTCTCTCTTACTCATTGATAAGCTTGACATGTTATTTGAAAACCCTGTTGTACTGGATACTGTTTGATTGGCATTGTCCATGTCTTCCAACCTCGCAGAGACTACGATTTTTGTCTCCCTTAATTCTACAGAACTCAGGAAATCAATCTAGATCAAGATTACTTCACTTACGCATGAGACGATGATTTCCCGGAGTAGAATAGAGCCACCCATATCTGAGACCAGTAGTCCTCGAATATTAATCATGAATTACTGACATGGTACATTGGTTTTCCACGCTTCACCAATCTACTTCGAATGATGAACTTTTGAGCTAGTTATACGACGATGTTCACTTGAAATGTCGGACGGGAAGTACCCAAACCAACAACATGAGGTGATTTGACTAGTCGTTGCCTCCCCCCATGAGTTGTTGACTTGACACATTAGACCACATGATATCGGGGCTATTTGGAAAATGGTTTCGGGCATAATGCTTTTTGCCCCAATGTACGTCTAAGGGTTCTACGCGTCCACTACTAAAACCACAATGGTTTTCCCCCATGCACCCTCGCATAGTTAAATTTTGTGCTATTTCGCCGCCCAATATGGGTCTCAACCGTTGATCTGGGCTACTTCAAGATCAATGGTCCATAGGATTCCCTCCTTCGCACTCTGCTACATTTGTCCATATTGCCTCCACATATGACTTGAGCCTCCAAATGACGCCATGTCTCTACACTGCTTTAGTCAGCTGCTAAATTTAAACTCGGATTTCAGTCGTAATCATTATGGTGATAAAAGTGCTCATGAATGATACCTAGGCCTTGTTGTAGTCACCATCCTTGTGAGTTAATACCGCAACTAACAATTTGTCGGAAGCGATAGTGTAGAGGAAGAAATATTTGCTAAAATTGGGACTTCGCAACACTGGGGCTTGGGATATTGCAGTCTTAATATTGCTGAAATCCCTTTTTCGTTCATCATCCCACTTAAATTCGACATCTTTACGGATCATTTTTTGTAAGGGTTTGATAGTTTCAGCGAAATCGAGGGTGAATTTTCTCACAAAATTGATTTTCCCAAAGAACGATTGTATAGGCTTTTTCTTGTGAGGTAATGGAAGTTGAGCTATATCCCTAATCCTTTCTAGGTCTATGCGAATCCCTGCTTGAGATAGAATATGACCTACCAATTTACCTTCCTCAACACCAAAGATAGTTTTCTTAGGGTTTAAGGATATACTATATTTCCCACACCTTTTGAAAATTTGGGTTAAGTGTTGGATGTGATCTTCTCTGTTCTTTGAATACATAGTCACGTCGTCCAATTAGACTACAAAACACTCGTTGATTAGTCCCCAAAATGATACATCCATGGCCCTTTGGAAGATCGCCCCTGCATTGATTAAGCCAAAGGGAATACATTTATAAGTGAAGGTTCCCCACTTGGTTTGGAAGGTAGTCTTCAAACGGTCTTCCTCTGAAACTAGAACTTGGTTGTAACCTGAAAAATCGTCTAGCAGGGAGAATATCTTAGAGCCAGACATGGTCTATAAGAGTCACTCCATTGGTGGGACTGGGTAGTTGTGCTTTTTTAAAGCTCTGTTGAGGTTTTAGAAATCTATGCATAGACGGATCTCCCCAGAATTTTTCCTCACCAGAACTAAATTTGCTACCCATGTGGAGTGTTTAACCTGGAAGATAATCTTGGAATCTAGTAGTTTCTTTAACTCATGACACATGAGAGGCTCCCGAGATGGGTGATACTTCCAGAGCTTCTTTTGGAAGGGTTTCACTTTAGGATTTAACATGATAGTGTGTTGAATGATATGAGTATCATAAGTTTTCAGATCTCAGTAGGACCATGCAAAAACATCTTGATATTGTATGAAAAGTTTGAGATAGGCCTTCCTTTCCTCTTTAGATACTGTCTTGCTGAGATTTATATTCTTGGGGTTTTCCAGGGTTCCTATATTTATAGTTTCATGCATGGGACAAGAACTCCCCGTCTTTGCGTTCTTTGACCCTTTAAATCTTTCCCTTAGGTAAAAAAGGTTTTCTAAATTGGCTACTCCCTTCGGTATCGTGTGAGACCTTGGTTTTTCAGTTGGTTGATCTGTATGAGGATCGGTTTCTGCTAATTTCTCCTGGAATACTTCATCATCAATAGCCAAGTCTTTAAAATTATCCCGATTGGTCAAAAAGTTGATCATCTGCTCATCTCCTTCAAAGACCTTCCAATTAGAAATATTGTTGGGCACCGATGGTTTGTAGAGTAGCTCCACAATGAACCGGGAGGCTTCATAGTCTTCTAGAGGTGATAACCTTGAGGCAGTGGTGGCCATAGAATCAACAAGAATGTTCCTTTTTTGGGGGATCGTTGTAATATTGAAGGCTTCAAAATGTTTTATTAGTCCGTGCACTTCCTGTTGGTAATTTCTCAGGTGGGGAGAGTTGCAATGTATAGTGTTCCTTACTTGTCTAACAATGATTTCAGAATCTCCGAAAACCTTCAATTTCTTAACGTTTAAGTCTATGGATTTATTTATCCCTTGTACTAGAGATTCATACTCGACGGTGTTGTTCATGCATTCAAATTCTTGTCTATAGGACATGAAATTTCATTTACCTTTTAGATCAATGAGGATGCACCCTGCCCCTAGCCCTTCTTGTGATTTATATCCATTGAAGTATAAGGTCCAAATTTGTGGGAAAAACCTATCAGCTTACTCTTTCTTGTCACTTTCCTCCTTTCCTCCTATATGTTCCATGGTTTCTAACACTTGTTCTTGACAGAAGAGGGTTTTCTCCACCGTCGTTGGCAAATTTCCTTGAAAACATATTTCAGAGTTTTGAGTAAGAGGGACATCAGATGAGAGGGGGGAGAAATTCTCAAAATCGGAATCACATGAATAATTGCCTAGCACGGGAAAGTCTACCGATGAGGGCTCATTAAGGGTTTCCAGGTCGGTGACCGTGTGATTTAGATATCTTTCCCTATCGATTCTGATCATATTCGTGTGTCCCTTTAATGGCATCCAAAGGTGAGCCCAACCTATACTAAAGTATCTATTTAACTTCTCGGACCAATCTTGACTCAATAACAATCTGTAAGCTTATGGGATATCTACTACAATGATGTCAATTACTTGAAAAAATTTCGGGTGAGTCGCCATTCTGATCATTACATCTTTGAGTTCTCCCATAAATTTTACCCGAGTTTTGTCTATTTGTATCACATGTTTATCACTTTTGAGAGGGATTGTGTTTAATTTATTGCATATAGACAAAGGAATAACATTAGAGGATGCTCCTAAGTCAACCAAACAGTTATGGAGGTTTCAGTTGAAGACTTCAAATGTCAAAAGGAACAGTGGGACAAAAGGCTTTCCCTTCTTATCTTCAAAGCATGTGTTCACAGTTGGTTTATTTCTTAGATCCGTGGGAGTTAGATTTTATCCTTGGTCAGTGCTTGTTGTAGGATTTTATATGGATTTCAATGCTTGTAACATAAAGTCAGTTTGCTGAGGGATTCTACATATGTCCATGACCGATATGTTTGCCTTCAACTTTTTCAAATCTTCTACTATGTTTTAGTATAGCTTGGGCGATTCTTGTGTATGGGTGTTTATAGGATTTCCTCGGGGGATAAAAGCTGCTTTCAGGTGATTGGGAGCTCGTTTTCCTCCCAAAGTTTGGGTCGTATAAGGTCGTTTGAGACAGGCTGACCCCTACTTCATGTTTGCACAACCAAGGCTTCTGTGGGTGGTTCTTGAACCTCAAATAGGTCATCGGAAGGCATCGGTAGATCAGGGTCCTATTTCAACATGGATGTTTCTTCTGGTGGATCAAATTCTTCCTGATCAATGATATTCAACTGAGCCGCTTGAATGTTCAGTTAGGGAAACCTCATCTAGAAACCGGTTGACCATCAAATTCATGCCATGCACCCATTGTGGATAGTCTCTTTCAGAGTGTTTTTCTTGGTGATAGGTACATAAAGAGTCAGATGCTACATTTACCAGATCTATGTTTAAGTTGGTTGGGGGGGTTCAATTTCTTTGAACGATGGATTTCTTTTGAAAAAGGGTTTATAGGGCCTTTGGCCTTGGTTTCCTTCCCCCGCACTTCTTTTCATGTCTATGATTTCGTTTGACAACTTCTTAACCATGCGTTGTAGGTCTTCTATGTCCCCACTTATTTTTTTGGTACCTTGTTTTGTTTGTTTCCCTGGGGGTCTAGTCAACATGAGTCCTCTCTTGGGAGGAGGTTGAACTTCCTTATTAACTATTGAGACCTGGCCTTCTTTACATCCCTTCATTTGAAATTTTATTGTTTTGGCTTCTTCAAAATTATCAGCTAAGGTTGTTCAACCCTCTTCACAAACATGGAAATAGAAGTTGGGAGAGCATTAACATATACTTCAATTTGAAACTCCTGAGTGGGTTTAGCTTCGAGTTGAAATTTGTTTAGGATAGTGGTGAACCTTTCATTAAATTCTTTAACCCTCTCCTTTGAACTCATGGTGGCAACGAACAACTCGGCCATCAAAGCTCCTGTAGTGGTTTCTTCTGCTAATTTATCTAGAAAATCCTTTTGAAACTTCGTCCAACTAGTTATGGATCCTACAGGTAAGTTAAAATACCATGTGGAGGATGAATTCTCAAAAGTATAGGGGAAAATCCTGCATACTACGTCTTCATGTTGGACATTCATTAGTATGATAGCTAGTATGAATTTTTTGATAAGGTCTTTAGGAAATCCTGAGGTTTCAAAGTCAAATTTACAGAGTAACTTTTCTGGATGTCCGGGAAGGTTATGTGCTCATCCAGGGATGGCCACAACATCTCTGGCCAACCAAGGTTGATTATTTTGAGGTGGGTTTCCCCTTTCTTCACTATGATTATTGTTATCTTCCATGTCGTCTGATCCCGAAACTAAGCGTTCTGAGTTTCCTTGTCAGAAATGTCATCGGGCTCGGAGAAGTTGTCGGCTGGTGTTTTGGGGATTAGATTAAGAGGATGTTCAATTTCAGTGAGGGAGAAATCTATCAGGTATTCTACTGTGTGCACAAAAACCTGGTCGGGGGTATTGACCACTGGTATTCTTACTTGTTTTCTACGAGGAAGTAACAGAGTTAAGGGTAGCACTCCAATCTGTCGGGCGTAATCTCTTGTGATTCTTCTGAACTGGTTCAACTCCTCATGAGGAAGAGTGTAAGGTATCTCAGGGAATAAATGATCTTCCTCTTACTGGGGTGAGTTACTCGTTTCAAGAGTACTCAGTGTGTGTGGGTTGTCTTGAGAATGACTAGCCATGCATGTGTGTTGTTTTGAATCTACAGGTTGTGTGAAAAATTCTGTAAAAAATATTTTCAGCCATTCATTCTTCAAGCCCTCCTTCTAGCGCCATTTCTGTTGAGGGGTCCTAAATCCATTTAACTCAATAGTAGGAGCCAAACCCACCACCGAGGCCCAATTGGACTCTGCAACGTTTAATGATGGAATGATTCTCCAGATCTTGCGATACGACCAATTAATCGATGGCCTTTACGTAGTGATTGACATGATGTCTTCCTGTGAAAGCTCCTCCTTTAGTTCAAACGTTCTCTTTTTGTATTTTCTCTTATAGCTTGGACCAATACAAGATAAATGATGGTATAAACCAACTGGGTAAAAAAGGGGAAATGACTTAACTACTGAAGAAGGTTGAGCTCGAGATAACTCGCATACTCAAGCATGCAGACAATGATTCTTACACCTACAACAAGCCTAGTACTAATACATTAACCTGCTGGTGTTCCAATTATTGACTGAGATACGATTATCAGGAGAAAACGCACATGCAATAAACGATGGCAAGAATAATAGTTTCCTTAACTCTGATCATCAATCATATATTAACACAATGATTTACTCTTCATCATTAGAGACAAGAACTTATAAAAATATTGAATTAGATAACTTATCAACAGATTCAGAGGCTCTTACTCATTACAACATCCATTCATGAGATAAAATCAGAAAAATTCTTCTTCAGATCCAATCACACATGCTTTTGATGAAAAACCCAAACTTGTCTCTGATCTTAAACATTACTTCTTAATTAAGGTCGCTCTGAAATAGTTCTTTACAAATCCAAAAATGAGGGTATTTGCAACAACCATCGACCCTTTGCTAACCGGTCGATCCTCTTATTTATAACATATTATTCACTTAAAATAACTATCAAAAGTGCAGCTAAGTAAAACAAAAAATCACCACATAGTGCCTTCATCTCTCAGCCTTCTAAGAGTCATCAAATGATCTCACTTGAGTGGATGACTCTTCTCATACTCCGACCATTTGACGAAGAGTTCCTCGCACATGCTGGCATACGGGAACCTGTGTTGGTCCATCAGGGTCGAAAGGATCTCCTTTATCTCCATTGCCTGTGCCCAATATTTGACTACTTTAGCACTTAACTGTTGTAGCACTGTCTGAGCCTTGATTGGGTGCTCCATGAACTGTTGTACTTGTCCTGGCGCCATGTTTGCCACCTTTGTTATCTCCGCAGCCGACGATGAGTCTTGTTTGACATGTAATTTGACTATGCCGTGTAAGTCGACAAAATCATCGGGTGTGCCGAATTCTGGGAGGCCAATGTCTCTCATCACCCGGTTGATCTTGGTCCAACTCTTTTCGCACTCGGCCCATTTGTCTTGGATTTCCTGGTAAGGTTCTTGGGCCATTTTCACCCAGTATTCGACCGACTTATTTATGCGATCAATGATGTTATCCCTTAGTACTTGAATATCATGTTCTTCGACGTCTCGGCCCTGTTGAACAACTTTGATGTATTGGATCCTTTCCACTTCTTGGTGTGCTTTCTCATACCATATTTCCATATCTTTGCATGTCACCAGTGCCATGAGGGTGTCTTCTTGGAAATCAACTATTCTTGTAGTGAAAAGGTGTTGCTCATTTGTGAATTTACTGTAGGCGTCTTGGAATTCACTTCTCAAGAACATCATGGCCTGTGTGGAGTCCTGATAATATTTCGCCAAATGGCGTATATGTTCCAACTCCTTCAACGCAACAACCAACTCCTCTGCATCCATTTTTTCTCTATCCAAGGTGGCATCTTTGATTTCCATGCCCGCGCTGATAAGCTCGGACATCTTGGCATGCTCCATGTTAATCAATTTTTCCTCTGTGGTGATGAGGATGGAGCGATCCAGAGTAAGCCTCCTCTTCTTGGTGGTTCTCTTCACAATGGCTTTCCTCTTTCGGTCATAGGAGATGGCTTGTATATTAGCAACCTCATCCATGAGTTCAGGGATTTGATGATCTCCCCAGGATCCCGACGGTGTATATTTGTTCAAGACTAGGTTCTTGAACTTCTTCCGTATGTTTCAAAGGTTCGGCCTCTGGTTGTTGCTCATTGGGAGGTAAAGTACCATCTGAAATTGAAGCATCAGGGGTAGGCTCGATACTTACTTGATACTCGACTGTTGAGATGCCAATCTCTCGCTGTGGAACTTCTTCTTCTTGTTCGCCCGACCCTATATCGTCTTTCGGGATATCCACTTGGGTCCCTGAGTTTGTAATACTTCTGAACTTCTACCAGGAGGAAAACCCCGACACACTAGCCATTGTCATCATTGATTAGATACTTATGTGTGTCTCTGTGGTCGATTATCCATTTAAGAACCTCTACACAGGGAAAAATGGGGTTTTTTCTTGCTACCATATGTAGATACGATTGTCGGATGTTCGGGAACACCTGGTCGTCGAGCACATTTACGTCTGGATCACTGTGTGGGACATATTCTAGGTACTCTTCACGACTAATCCTGTTAAATAGATCCCCCCAATGTGGGAGTGCCATCTTGGAGCATGTGCTTGCCTCTGTATCTCCAAAGGCCGGAGGCTAGATGAAAACCTTCTTCGTTGCTGTCTTAATGACAAGTTCTGGCCTCGGGGCATATTCCAATTGTTTTGCGATCCCTGGAGAAGAGCCTTCGCCTACCTCTGGTTCTTTCAGCTTCGGTGCCCTCGACAATCGTCTAGTGGTTGGATTTCTTGGCGGCATTGTTCCTGCAACTTAAAATAAAATTTCAGAGACTGTGTAAAAACAAAAACCGGATAAAAACATATAAACCTTGTAAAATTTATAGACTCGGATACATACCTCTGAAGCTTGTTAAAACTTGGTTATTTTTATAATCATGGAGTTGATACAACCTTCGAGTTGTTCGTCTTACTCCTGCAGATGCTCCAGAATTCTCTTATGCGCAGAATGATTTTGTTTACAATGGCTCGAGAGAATTTAAACACAGAAGAACTTACCATGTCACGTCAGCTATTCAATTCAGGTTATGAGTGAAATTTTAACTAATCTGTCGCCGAATATTTATAACTTAAATCCATCGTGGGTTGACGATGGAGGCGCGGGTGGTGATGTGTTCTATCAGTGATTTTAAACGGTTGTTTTGATTGGTGCACGAGGTAGCAACTAATGCGGGATTTGGTATTAATTAGCTCCTTAAATGCTCAAAATTTGATCGTATCTAATGCTAAAACATCCTATCGTGTCGTTCTCTCAGTGGGTGGATCAGGGATCGGGGGTGTGCTATGAACGTATTCGTTGATAACCTCCTGCAAAAAGTTTCGACGCCGATTGATTTTACCGTACATTGTTGACGCAGAAACTCCTACTTGGAGGTGTGACTCGGACTTAGGGGGCCAAGGATAACTCAGGATAACACTAGATTGTATGACCCTCTTACCTGGTAAAGGCACGTGGCGTTGAAGACCAATGACTTAATTCCCTTGTATTAATTGTAGTCAGGACTTCCCTCAAGTTATTCGTTCTAAAACAAACCTTAGCATGCCGATGTCGAAAAAGTGTCCGGGATCCGTGATCGGTGAAAAACCTATCAAAGTGCTTTCGGATTAGCTCCCCTGAAAAAGTCTCGATGTCAAAAACGCATCGGGGATCGGCGATCGGGGACAAATTTTATCGTGGTCAAAATGTTGGTGATGATCCTTCTAGGTTTTCCCTGGTACCGATGAAGCGCGTCGGAGCATTGACCATCGACAATATTTTTTCGCTCCTTGTTAATGTTTATCCCCCTCGTCTTTTACCGATGCCGAAGGGGAATCGACTATCGACGATATTCTTATGCAAGACTTGACGCAAACAAAAACTTCCTTTTGCCGATGTCGAAGGGGAATCGACTATCGACAATATTCTTATGCAAGACTTGACACAAAAAAAACTTCATCTTGCCAATGTCGATGGAGATCAACGCTCGATGACTGAGATTTTCTTAGTGGTTCTTTTACTTCTTTGAATTCCTTCCGATGCCGACCCTGATCGCTTTCGATGAAGTATTTGGCTACCGATTCTTTATTTAGGTGTTTAAGGTATTTTTAGTCATGAAGTTTCATAAGTTCAAGAAAACATGAATAAGTGATGAGAATCATAAAAATAAACAAAAACAAAACATTTTTTCAAAAAATAAAATCGAATCAAAAAGTGCAGAAGATCAAGTGATACCCAAAAAAATAAAAAATTGACAAAGACTTTTTTAGGGTGTGTTGAGTGCTAAACAACCCCTTCTCTCTAAGAATAAATAATCCTTAGAGAACAACTAGAATATCCACCTCATTATTGGTCACATGGCCTAATTCATAAACAAATTTAATTTTTTTCTTTTCATCGAAATTATATGTAACATCTCCCCCACTCCTGTTACTATTTTTTAAAGAAATATTGTTATTTCATTTTTTTCTTTAATTATTATTATGATACATATACCTATCTTAGTCAAAACAAAAATGATTAATAGTTTTAACATCAATTTTTTGATTGGTTTAGTTTTTTTTTCGAAAAAGCTTAACTATACCATTCTGCACATCAATCTCTTTGCACTAAATCTATATATATGTTGAACATTTTAAAGTGAAGAAGTCTCATATGTACACTTAACGTTTATAGACTTTGTTCACTTTCATAGTTAAAAAGCTATTATGTGAAAAATTACAATTTTTTTACGAAAAAATACTATCATTGATAATAATGCATGTACAGTCACATATACATTTTATTTTGTAATAAAAAAGATACCATACACTGTCGTATACATTTTATTTTGTAATAAAAAAGATACCAAAATTAAAATAATTGTATTTTCACATTATTACTTCATTTTTAAAAATTAAAATTATATTTAAAAAAAATAACTCGATTTAATTTCTATAATATATTATATATACATATTTTTAGATTTATAAGAATTGGTAACTAATTGGGATTATCTAGGTGAGGCTTAGGTTCAAATCCTATTGGCTTTCACTATAATCCCCTATGCTAGTTTCAACAACCTGCAAGTCAACGCAATGAAACTTATGATTTAGCAAGGGTCAAGACGTCATGAAGCCCATTGGGATGGACCTCTAACCCAGGGGGCGTCTACCCTTCTACCCTTTTAAGTCACATGGGTTTAGCTTAGATGGTGGGGTAGCATGATTTTTATCCTCCCCACCTAGGCTCAATTCCCGCTAGATGCAATATATCATATTATTATCTTCTCTTTAAATTTATTGTAAATAACCTTAAATCATTCTTCCAATTTAAGGAACTCCCATTTTTTAAGTTTTCCAATACCACTGAAGTGTCTTACGAAACCCGATTGTATGAAATTTTTCATATTTCATATTTCATAGATATTCATCTTTGGACCGAATTAATATGGGACATCTTATGGCGAAACTCGTGCTTCATCATTATTTACTTCGATGTTTTTTTTTTTTTTTAAGTAAAAGTGGGACCTTTCATATTAAAGCTTCATCCAAAAAAGAGGATACATGACACATAGGAGCCATGTGTCCTGCCTGTGAAGGAAACCAGGACACCTGGCTATCTCACTGTAACAGGTCCAAAAATTATGGAGAGCATAGAGCCACCCTGCCCATAGGAAACCAGGGGGTATATTCTTGACTAACAACAGTTTGATAATGTAGTTTCTAAGGCTATCCAGACTAACACCTAGAGGACTACTGTCCTGAGAAAATACAACAACAAACATAAAGAAAAGCATGCAGACTCTAAGACCTGTTAACCTGGGCTCGCCTTGTCGTCCTGCGCTTCTGTAGCACGAATTGGTATGGCAAATGGCTATGCACAGGTAGGACATAGTCTTTTGGGCGAGTCGTTGGAATAAGCTGCATACAACATATCCAGGCGCTGGCTTGCGCAGACCGCTCGGAAGATTTGGTATTCAACCAGACTTCTCACTTCAAATATAAGCTGCAACTGCTCCAGGAGCAAAAGAGGTGGCGAGGGCGGCCTCGGCTGCTTGTCATCACGTCCCAGACATTCTGCATCCTTAGCTGCACCAACGTCCATCCACTGCTCCTCTTCTATGACGCAAGGTTCTGTGCCGGGGTCCGAGGAGGCTTTAGCGCAGGAGTCGGAAGAAGTCCTGCCGCGGGGAGTAATTCCAGAGCGAAAGACACGGGTGTGGGGGTCCCAATCATCAGGGAAGGTAACCATTTTCTTGTCCGAAAAAT
>ML793227.1:133106-162211 GCA_009831015.1 Picea engelmannii
AGCTTATGTGATATCGGGGTGCTTTTTCCATTTGTGGGATGCATTTCCCAGGTTCCCAGCTACGAGGTGGTTTGGGATTGGAAGTGCTAGCTTCCGTCTCCATTTCCTGTTGCAGGCCTTGTTCTTTGGCGAGCAGCTGCTCTCGGATCTGCGGCGGCGGTTCAAACGCGGGTCTTCTTGCCCTGGTTCCAGATTTATCATTGGCTGCCACATTACTGTATGAGGGGGGTTTCCCCCCCTCCGCCTCGCTCATGGCTGCGGATCAGCGCCGAGGTGGGTTTACTGTGAAGCAGTGGAATTTCGTAGCCTGAGACGATGCTGTAGCGATCGGTCTGTGACTCGCATGGGCCGCGTGCTAGGGTTTCCTCTTTCAATTCCTAACTCTATTTACTTCGATGTTTATTAATTATAAGTATTAAAATGAATTTCTCTAAGTAATTGAAAGTAATTAATGCTTTTTAGGTTAGAATATTATGGTTTGTAGTACACGTCGAGAGTTTGGGTAGATTAATGTAAGAGTTAGTTATAAGTATCATTATCAATATACTAAATCAAATAGAGGCGTGAAATACACTTCTTACACTAATCAATGAAAAAAGAACGTGAAAAAATTAAATAAACACAATTACATTAATAAAAAATACAAAAACATACAACCATTAGACAACGATTTCTTGGGAAAAACCCTTCTGGGAGAAAAACCCCACACTCTAAAGCATGTTGAATGTATTATTTAGCAACTAAATAGTTACAATACATTATAAAGTCTCAGTGTTCTCAACAAGAGTGTTTAATAGTAGCATAAGGATTCCATAGAAATTTTGGCATAATAACAATAAGATAAATCTCACACTCTGTTTTCCTCCAACTCTAGCACTCAATAAATATGCAAAACAAAACCATAAACCATTTATGGTTTTCCAATTCTACATATTGAAAACTACTAACAATTAATTGACCAATTGCTAATAATTAGCATCCATTTCCTGCTAGTGATAGGCATTTATTCCAAGCACCACTAAAGGACTACAAATTGTATGAAACACCTGTTCCAACATTCTCCCACTTGTCATATACCTTGCAAGAGTTTAATGTAGAATGCATCAAACTGTGAGATAATTACTAGGGGCCATAAGGCCCATACACTCACATTGTGTAATGTCCCCTTCCAATTGATCATGACGGAGGATGACTTAATAGCCTATACAATTCTCGTAGGATATAGTCAGCAAGGACAAGGGAGTCAAGGATGTTTATTTGGTGTCACTAGGTTAAAATAATGACAAAATCTAAAGTGACATTAAATAAAAATAAATAATTATTTTTAAATGAAATTGGAGGGAAAATAAAGTGAGGGTTTGATTTGGTCAAAAAGGGGAAAGATCTAGAAGGCCCAAAGAAAGGATAAATAGAGGGCTAACCCTTCTCTTTGGCATTATGATTTGACCTCTCATTTTTTAGTGCTCTTGGAGCCATTGTTTTCGTTGGGGTTTAGCAAAACCCTTCCACTACTGCAGTTTAGTTTCGGTGGTACAATATGCACCCTAGCTAGACAAGAGGGGAGTCCACCCAGGATTTCCATTGGAGCTTCAGTTGGACATTTATGTTCAGTTGGAGGTTTACGCAAAAAAATTGTGAAGGTTTTCTAGAAGAGGCCAATTCATAATTTTGCAGGTGATCGAAGGGTTTCAGAGAAACCGTGGATTAGGGCATACCTGTGGGTTGAGTATGAGGCATCTTGCGAGGCCCCACTACAAGTCCAACAATTTTCCTGCGATGACCTCTACGATCGGGGTTGCAACATGTTTGTGTCGAGTTCATGAGGGTTATAGAAGGAATTGAAAGGTTGCTAGAAGAGAGGACATTACTGTAGCAGAGCGTCTTAGTGAGCATCATATATTGGCATCATTCTAGGTTTCCTTTGTATTGTTTCTATTAGTATATTTGTGCAACTGCCTTGCAACCATTAAACTTGTGTCTTCAAGAGTATTTTGTAGTTGTTATTACAGCCATTAGATATCATTGTATTGATGTGATTGGGGGTTTCCATCTATAATAAGATGCCATGGTTATCTGCTCTATTTTATGTGTAATGGATGCATGCAATATGTTTGACAATATTCCTATATGAGAAAAATATTTGTAAGGATTTAACAACAAGGTTAATACAAAGTTTTTGACATATTTACACAAGGAGACATAACAATTTTTGGAAAGAAAACATAATATTCCCGCCTAACCTAATTGGGGACATTACAATGGTATTAGAGTTGGTGATCTTGCCAGCCTGCGATTTCTTGAGGCATTAATACCAAGGAAAAATAGAGGATGAGGGAAACAACCCACCCCAGGATCAGAGTCAGAAGAGGTAGAAGTAGAGGGAGTCATGGGGGATAATCTTGAAGATAGGACCATATAGCTATTGGAAATCATAGCTAATGGGAAACAACAATTAACACAAGTCTCGTCACAGTTATTTTCTGGTAATCAAGCAAACCAAAACCATGGAGGTAAAAATGGGAACCATGCAGAGGAAAACCACAGAGGTGGTAGGACTCTTGAAGGGAGTAATACCTATGTGCCAGCACAAAGTGTCTTCCAGGTAGGTAGCATAAAGGTACCTAGACCATTATTGCCACCATTCCTTGAGGAGCAACCTACAAGAGTACCAAATCAACATGGGGCAAGAGTACCAAATCAACATGGGGTAGATGAAATGAATTCCTACTTTAGGGAATATTAGTTTCTAGAAGAAGGATCCCAGGAAACCATGTCTTACAATGACTATTGTAACCTTGGGATGAGGAACAAACCCAGGGCAGGCCAGAATCAACATAATTTCAATCTTCTACGCAAATTGGAGAAGATAACTATCCCATGTTTTGATGGATTTGATAGGTGCACATCCCGAGCATGGGTACATAAGTTGGAAGCTTATTTCCAGATTAATCCAATGACAGAGGCAGAGGCAATCAATTTTTCAACCCTACACTTGGATGGAGAGGCTCATGAGTGGTGGTACCATGGGATATTAACATTGGGGCATTCCAACATCACATCATATGAGGATTTCACTCAGAGGTTGATGGACAGGTTTGATAGGAAGGACCCTGAGATCCACTTCAGGGAGTTGGCACAACTGAGCTAGACAGGTACACTAGATGCCTATGTCACATAGTTCTAGAAGATGGCAGTCATGGTGACTGATTTTTCTGAGTAGAGACTGGTGATTCTTTTCACAAAGGGATTGGATTAACCTTAAGAAGTTGGGTGAAGGATTCCAGGCCAAACACACTACAAGAAGCTATCATGAATACCCAGGATATGACAGACATAGTCCTCAAGAAGACATCGAAAACAATATTTATCCCATAAAAGGGTCAGGTGTCAAAACCTCCCTAGAAGACATGGACAAGGAAGAACAGGTTGGTTGAGGAAACTTGGAGAGAGATAAAGAGGAAGAAGTTTTTTTACAGTTGCAAAGAGTCGTGGGAACCATATCATTGGTGTATGGGAAAAGGTAAAGTCCATTATATTGAGGTGGTTTCCAACGAGGAGGATGACGATGATGATGAGGGAATTTGACAGAACAATGGCGAGCCATCACACCTCAAGTCTATATATTAGGAACCATTGCAGAATAATGCCAAGGAAGTGACTATTTCCACTCTTTAAGAAGTTCTCAAATATTACACCTTCAGGGTCAGAGGTATTCTGCAGGGACAAAGGGTTACAACACTGATTGATGGTGGGGCCACCCACAATTTCATTGATGCTGCATTTGTCACCAGGAGACAAATCCCTGTAGAGGACTTCAAGGGATTCAATGTGTTTGTAGAAGATGGTTACAATATGGCATATACTCAGAGGATCAAGGGATTGGATGTAACATTGGGAAACTATACGTTGACCAATGATTTCTATGTCATAGATTTAGCAGATACTCATGTGATTTTTATGTAGTAGATTTAGCAGATACCAGTGTTCTTTGATGATATTTTAATATACAATAGGATGTGGGAGGAACATCTGAAGCATGTGGACGATATTCTCACCATTATGGAGGAGCAGTCACTTTTTTCCAAGGAGGAAAAGTGCGAGTTTAGGTTGACAGAGATCCTCTATATAGGGAACATGATTGGTGATGAGGGAGTAAAGATGCATTAGGAGAAGATCCAGACAATATTAGATTGTCCCACCCCCAAATCACTCACATATTTGCGATGATTCTTTAGGATATGCAACTATTATAGGTGCTTTGTGAAATGGTTTTCACAATTGGCTACGCCACTAACATAACTCAACAAGAAGGGGGAATTCCAATGGTCCAAGGATACACAAGTAGAATTCAATAGAATGAATAGGGTGATGAGCACTTTCCTAATATTAGCACTCCCATATTCTTTGTAGCCTTTTGTACTAGATTATGATGCATCCGGTGAGGGGATAGGATTAGTATTGATGCCAAACCGACACCTAATATCTTTCGAGAGAAGAAAGTTAGGAGAGCCAAGAATCTCTATCCGATCTGTGATAAGGATATGTTGTCCATCATGCATGCATTGGAAAATTTCAGACGATACTTGGTAGGAGGATGCTTTTTTGTTAGGATTGACCACAACATCGTGAGATATTTCTTGGAGCAGCGAGACCTGAATGAGAGGAAACAAAAATGGGTGAGTAAGGTGCAGACATATGATTTTGACATTGAATATGTAAAGGGAAAGAAGAACATAGTTGCTGATGCCTTATCCAGGAGACTTCGAGCCTTCTCCATGATAGAGATCTTGACAGACTATAGGTCCATTATTTTAGTGGAATACTCCAAGAATACATTCTCTTATGAAATTACGGAGGGAATTATTCAGGATGACAGGTACAGGGTAGTGGATGACATCATCTACTACAAATACATGATCTATTTTGTCCCTGAGTCCAAAATCAAGGACAATATTTTGAGGGTAGTAAATGACACACCACTAATAGGGAACTAGGGGTATTTGAAGACCTACAAGAAGGTGAGGGAGAGATTCTCCTAGAAGGGTCTCAATGAGGATGTACTTCATCATGTAAGGGAGAACATGACTTGCTAGAAGAACAAGTCATAGTTTACACATCCCATGGGACTGCTTCAGCCATTGTCGATTCCAGAGCAAAAGTAGGATAGCATTTCCATGGAATTCATTACATGGTTTCCAAAGGTACAGGGCTGAGACTATATTTATGTGGTAGTGGAAAAATTGACTAAATATGCACACTTCTTTCCCATTCCCTCGGAGTATAATGCATATCAAGTAGAAAATCTATTCTTCAGGGAGGTGTTCAGACTACATGGTCTTCCAAGGAACATAGTCAGTGACCAGGATAACAAGTTTCTCAGTGCATTCTAGCAGAAGTTGTTCAGTTTATCCAGGAAAGAGTTGACACCTAGTACTAGCTACCACCCCTAGATAGATGGGCATACTGAGATATGAAACAAATGGATTGAGGGGTACCTAAGGAACTATGTGTCAGGACAAAAATGAGCATGGATAAAGTGGTTGCATCTTAGGAAGCATTGTCACAATACCACTCACGACATTTCCATCGGGATGAGCCCATTTAGGGTATTGTATGGATATGATGCCCCATCCTTTTGGATTTGGAGTTTGGGGAGAGCAGAGCTCCCAAGGAAAAGGATTGGTTGCAGAAAAGTCAAGACACCTTGAGAGTCCTAAAGGAGAATTTGCAGGTCACTCAAAATCAACAAAAGACGTATGCAGATAGGCACAGGGTGGAGCATAAATTTGAGGTTAGGGACCTATTATTTCTCAGGTTGCATCCTTATAGACAATCGCTGCTGAAGAAAATTGGTGTAGAGAGGTTGAAGCCTCTCTTTTATGGACCCTTCAGAGTCATCATGAGAGTTGGGGAGGTAGCATACGAGCTGGAGCTACCAGAGGGTAGCAGGATCCACGACACTTTCCATGTATTCTGCCTCAATAAGGCATTAGGACAATATGTCACCGCTTCGACATCTCTTCCTCCACTAGATGAGGAAGGGAAATTGGTTATATCTTCCAAGAGGATTTTTGATGTCAGGGAGTGGAGTTTGAGGAGTAGAGTCATTCAAGAGTACTTGGTTGTATGGATAGGATTGCCCGTAGAGGATGATACTTGGGAAGGAGAGAAGATATTACAACACCCTGATCTGGAGTTGCTTGAGGACAAGCAATCTTGGGAAGGGAGGACTGTAATGTCCCCTTCCAATTGATCATGAAAGAGGATGAATTAATAACATATACGACTCCCATAGGCTATAGTCAACAAGGACAAGGGAGTTAAGGAGGTTTATTTGGTGTCACTAGGTTAAAAGAATGAAAATTTTTAAAGTGACATTAAATAAAAATAAATCATTATATTTAAATGAAATTGAAGGGAAAATAAAGTGAGGGTTTGATTTTGTAAAAAAGGAGAAAGATCTAGAAGGCCCAAAGATAGAATAAATAGAGGGGTAACCCTTCTCTTTGGAATTATGATTTGACCTCTCATTTTTTAGTGCTCCTAGAGCCATTTTTTTCATTGAGGTTTAGCAAAATCCTTCCACTGCTATGATTTAGTTTCAGAGGTGCAATATCCACCCTATCTAGACAAGAGGGGAGTCCACCCAAGATTTCCATTGGAGCTTCAGTTGGAGATTTATGTTCAATTGGAGGTTTGTGCAGAAAGTTTGTGAAGGTTTTCCATAAAAGGATGATTCCGAATTTTGTAGGTGACTGGAGGGTTTCAGAGAAATCATGGTTTAGGGAATCCCCGTTGGTTGAGTATGGGGCATCCCGTGAGGCCCCACTAGACATCCAATAATTGTCCCACGAGGACCTCTACAATTGGGTTGTAACAAGATGTTTGGATTGGGTTCGTGAGGGTTATAGAAGGAATTGAAAGGATACTAGAAGATCATGCATTGTTGGAGCATAGTGTCTTAGTGAGAATCATATATTGGCATCATTCCATGTTTCCTTTGTATTGTTTCTATTAATATATTTGTGCAACTGCCTTGCAACCATTAGACTTGTGTGTTCATGATTATTTTGCAGTTGTTATTACAACCATTAGATATCATTGTATTGTTGTGATTAGGGGTTTCCATCCATAATAAGATGCCATGGTTATCTGCTCTATTTTCTGTGTAATGGATGCATGCAATATGTTTGACAATATTCCTATATGAGCAAGTTGTTTGTAAGGAGTTAACAGCAACATTAATACAAAGTGTTTTCCATGTTTACACAAGGATAAATAACAATTTTTGGATAGAAAACATAATATTACCACATAACCTAGTTGGGGACATTACACAACATCACTTGAATTTACCTGTGCTCATCAGTTTCAACAATGCATCTGCAACATTATGCAAATAGTAAACTTTCTCTAGTATCACCTTTACACCCTCTACCATGTCCATAATGAAATGGTATTGAATATCTATATGATTTTTCTTCACACAAAAGGTTGGATTCTTAGCCAAATAAATTGCATTGTTACTATCACATTGAACTGTGATACCTCTTTGACTTATCCCTACTTATAAAAACAATTTCATAAGCCAAATGACCTCGTTAGTGGCATGCGTAGCTGCCATATACTCTACCTCTACAATGGACAAAGCGACCACAACTTGCTTCTTACTCATCCAACTTACTACTCCACCAAACAATTGAAACATGTATTCGCTCATAAATTTCCTTATATCCACATTCCCTTCCTAATCAGAATCCACATAATTGCGTATATCCATTAAGTGTGGGTCCCTTGAAACATCACCATGACATAAAATGGAATATTCATAAGTACCTCACAAATACTCGAATATCCTCTTCACTGTAGCCCAATGTTCATGTCCATGATTAGACATGAATAGACTTAAGACTCCCACTGCATGGGAAATTCCTAGTCTAGTATAGACCATAGCATACACCAAAATACTAACTACACTAGCATAAGGAGCATAATCCATATCCTCCATATCTACATTTGTTGTAGGACACTACTCAACTAAAAGCTTAGTTCGAATATAAATCAAAACACTCAATGGTTTGCAATCTGCCATGTGAAAACATTGTAGCACAAATTTTACATACTTTATCTCAACCAAAGCTTTATATTTTCTCTATCTCTCATAATCTCCATTCTTACGATATATTTTGCAAGCCCCAAGTCCTTCATATAAAATTGTGTTGAAAGTTGAGACTCCAAATCATGAATCACATCCTTACTATTACCAAAGAATAACATATCATCAACATATAGAGTGATAACAAGGAAACACACACCATCATGTTTTTAATACACATAGTTATTTGATTTGGATACTAGAAAATCCCAATCCCACACAAAATAATCAAATTGGTACCACATTTTGGGAGACCGTTTGAGACCATATAAAGACTTTTTTTTTTTTCAAACCAATGAATCTTTACCTTTTTCAATGTAGTTCTTTGGCTATGTCATATAGATCTCCTCCTTTAGTCACCATGTAGGAATGCTATTTCCATTTTTCTAGATCTAAATCAAAAGTTTCTACTACAGATAATATGATCCTAATAGATGTTAACTTAGCAACTAGGGAAAATATCTCACCAAAGTCTATCCCTTCAAGTTGGGAACATCCTTTTGCAACCAACCTTGCCTTATGATTTTTAACATTTCCATATAAAATGATCTTCTTTTTTAACACCCATTTAAATCCAATGGATTTTTATCCATCAGGAAACATACCAAGTCCCATGTATTTATATTTCTAAGTGAAACCATTTCATCATCCATGGACAATCTCTAGGACTTCTTATCATTCATATCAATTGCTTGTTTCACAGTTCTAGGCTCATAGATGTTAATAAATAAAGAAAATATACATATGAAATCAAACAGACTATAACTATACCTATCTGGTTTCCTTATTTGTTGAGTGTACCTTCTTAAAGTTTGAGATGTAGTTTAGATTCCTCCTTTTATGAACTCTCTGAAACCTCCTCCTCATTAGGTCCATCATGAACTTATTGTTCATTTTCTAGTTTAGATTTCTTAGTCTTGGGTGGTAGTTGGACCACTGACTTCTTCTCATCCTCTTTTGGATGCACCACTGTGGGAGAAGGCTTAACTTCTTTGAAAACAACATTCCTACTATACAAAAATTTCCATCCACGGGATCCCAAAGCTTGTACCTTTTCACACCAACACCATAGTTGATGAAGATACATTTCATAGGCTTGTTTTCTAACTTCAAATGCTTCTCCTTATGCACATGAGAATATGAATCACAACCGAAAACATGAAGATATTGAAGTGAGGGATTATTTCCCATGCAAACCTCCATAGGGGTCTTATCCACAAGAGATAATTTGGGAGACTTATTAATCAAGTAACATGCAATAACACTTTTTTATGCCCAGAACTTCATCTCAAAGTCAACTCCACTAAGCATACTCCTAGCTCTCTCCATCAATGTTATATTCATCCATTCTGCAACTCCATTTTGCAGAGGGGTATATGGAGTTGTCTTTTATCTTTCAATGCCATTCTCCTTACAAATATTTTCAGACTTTTCAAAACAAATCTCACCACCATTATTATCCCTCAACACCTTAATCTTCCTACATTCTGATTTTGAAAGAGACTTTTAAACTCCTTAAACTAACTAAAAACCTTATATTTAGTTATAAGAAAATACAACCATGTCCTTCTATAATAATCATTAATGAATGACACATAATACACAACCTGAGAAATATAAGGAACTTTAACTGGACCAAATACATCATAATGAATCAAGTTCAACAACCCAAAATATTTGTGAGAACTAGAATAAAATTGAACATGGTTTTGTTTAACATATATGAAATGCTCACAAAAATCAAATTCCAGAGCACAAGCATTGAATTCATCGACAATATGTTTTCTTTTCAAGGCTTGTAGGCCCTTCTCATCTATATGGCCCAATGTTTGGTGCCATAGCATTGTTTTATCTGTAGGTAACTTGATTTTTGAAGTACGATCTTGTTGAGGTACACAAAATCATGACCATCAAAAGTAGATATAGGTTTTGACTGTGAAAGTGTAGATCCTATACATCTTGCTGTTGTAGAAATCAAAGAACTATTACATTGAATAATGCATGCATCAGCTAGAACAAAGTTCCCATGCAAACTCTCTCAACGAGCACCATAGCTCCTTAGACCATCTTACACCCTTTGTTAGAGAAAACAACCCGCACACCCACATCATTAAGTGTGCTCACCAATAGTAGGTTTCATGCTAGACCTGAAATGTGAAAAACTCCACTAATCCCCTTGACTGTCCATCATAGTCATCACCAAGGTATACCATACCACCATTATATTTCTCATACACTTAAAACCAATGCCAATGGGAAGTCATATGAAAGGAATCTCTAGAGTCTATCAACCATACACTTTATCTTGCATGGGTGGTCAAAGTTGCAATAAAGGAATATATGCCATCCTCTTGAGAAGATTAGTTAGACACATCATTATAATCATTATTTCCCATCTTATTCTTATTTTTTTCTCTTCCTTGCAATCTCTTCTAAAATGCTCGGCCTTGCTGCAGAGCCAACATTTTCCCTTAGACTTTCCAAGAGACTTATGTCTCCCACAAGATTTAGGTATGCCCTTTTCTCTCTTCTTGCCTTTCTCCTTAGATATTCTACGAACATCCAAGGCCTCATTCATGGATTCATAAGCTTTCTACATCACCTCCTCTAAGAGCAAAGAAACCATGACCTCATCAAGCACCAATGTCTTTACAGTGCTTCCAATGGCCATTACCAGCTTGTCCCAAGAATCTGGCAAAGAACACAAAAGGGTCATACAAAAATCCTCCTCATCCATATTCATTCCAACTAAGATCAACTAGGTTGCAATAGTATTAAATGCATTCAGGTTGGCTACAAAATCATCATCACCCATTTTCAAGGAAAACAACTTTTTCCACATAAAAAGTTTATTAACCAAGGATTTAACTTGATACAAATCCCCTAACTTCTTCCAAAGAGTTGATGTGTTTTTTTCTCTAGAAATGTTCAATAATACGACATTGACCAAACAAAGACTGATAAGGATTCTCACCTTCCTCTCCAACACCACCCATGCTTCATCTTTCATACTATCAGGGTTGGTTCTAGAAAATGCAACCCAAAGATAGCAATCAACTATGATAAGATCCTCCATCTTGAGATTTCACAACTCAAAGTTAGTACAATTAAACTTCTCCATTTCTAATCTAGACATGCTTTCCATTTCTTTGCAACAAGGTTTTGTCCTACGCAAGCTCCCACTCAAACCAAGATTAGATCAAAAGTTGCGTCCCTAACACCTTAGATATGAGGTGATTAGGATATGATACCAAATGAAAGGAAGAAACACTACAAAATATGCTTACTACACTAATTAATGAGAGAAGAATGTGCAAAAATTAAATAAACACAGTTGTAGTAATAAACAACACAAAACCATGCAACCATTAGACAATGATTTCCATGGGAAATCTCTTCCGGGAGGAAAACCCCACACTCTAAAGCACAAAATGTATTGTTCAACAACTAAATGGTTACAATACACTACAAAGTATTTGTTCTCTCAACAAGAGCGTTCAACGGTAGCATAAGGATTATAGATAGTTTTTGGTAGCAAAACAATAAGTTAAAACTCACACTCTCTTTTCCTCCAATCCCTTTTTTTCAAAAAAAAAAAAAAAAACGTTATCTTGCTATTCCATTATAGAATCAAAGATAAATGTACATATCTGCATAAATCACTTTGCTTTAAGACTCCAAAAAAACTATCCCTCCCATCCCATAGCCATATAAGGTCCAGATATCAAATTTCATGACCTATTATCCTCCAACAAAAACCATGATTTTTTGTACAAGGATCAATACATCCGCCCTTGGTAGTTTCTGCTGGATTATAGAACAAAAAATACAAGTCCTCCGTCATAAACAAAAAATACAAAAGCCACTAAAATAGGACAAAATGGTCTTGAGAGACCACTTCACCATCTCTGAGCTCTTCATAATAGCAAGTGTCTGGAACACCTATGAGAGCATTTTTCGACATCAAATTGGCATCAACATTCAATTCCCTAAAAATATGTAAAAACTCAATTCTATGAAAGACAACAACACAATCCCCGATTATTTGGCCCCAATAATGATGGACAATGCTTTTGATTTCCCCTTTACTCAATAAATAGGCATAACAAAACCATAAACCATTTATGGTTTTCCAATTTTACATGTTGGAACTACCAACAATGAATTGACCAACGTTGTTAATTAGCATTTATTACCGACTAATGATTTGCATTTATTCCCCACTCCACTACTGAATTACAAGGTATATGACACACCTACCCCATCATATATGACCTATTTTAAAATCTAAAATCTTATTTCCATCCAACTTTCCCTATGTACTTACCCATCCTGGAGTTAAATCTTGATATTCCCTTTGTACTTACCCATCCTTGAGTTAAATCTTGATATTAAATGGGTTTATAGATCATTAATTTGACATTAAATGGGATTTAATAGATCACTAAATGAGATTTGATATTAAATGAGATTTGATATATCGTTAATTTTGGTTTTTCTTTTAAAATCGAATGTTAGTGTGAGGGGATAAAATGGATATTTAAGAAATATTATATCATAGTTGGCTAAGTTGCTTAGTTTCTTGATTTAAATCTTGATATTAAATGGGTTTAATAGATCATTAATTTTGACATTAAATGAGATTTGATATATCATTAATTTTGGCTTTTCTTTTAAAATAGAATGTTAGTGTGAGGGGATAAAATGGATATTTAAGAAATATTATATCATAGTTGGCTAAATTGCTTAGTTCATTCTTCGGAAGCCACTCGATTAGATACTAACAATCTTATAGAACTCAATAAAAGATATATAATTTTTTTTTTTAAATAACTTTTCTCACAACATGGAATGTAATGTGGTGTGGTTTGGTTTGGTTGGAAATACTATCTTTTGGGTCATTAAAGGTTGATYTCCATAACTACTTTGATTGAATCAAAGAGTATCAAAGATAATTAATTAATTAATTAATTAATTTTATTTATTAAAAATATTTATTTTAATATAGTATTAAAGATAATTTTTTTTGTTAAAATGATTTTTTTTAATAAATTAAAGAGAGATTTAATATAAATATTTAATCTATAAAAACTAGAATATAAAAAATAAAAATAAATATGAAATTTATATATAAATATAATATTTATATATGAATATTATTATAATGAAAGTATAATTATTTTATCAATAATCAAAATTGTAATTTTACATATTCATATTTAATTTCCTTTGGTACTATATATTTGTTAAAATAAAAAAATGATAAATTTGATATGTATACTAAATACAAAAACTTCCACGATAAAAAGAGACACCATATTTACATACATAAAAATACTCGAGAGAGAGATGATATTTACATATAAATATTATTACAAAGTAAATATAAATATCTTAACAATAATCAAAATTGTATTTTTATATATTCTTAAGTTTATAAGTTTAAGTTATTAATTTTCTATAGTTGAATGATTAATATTAAATAATTAAAAACATTTTCATGTAAATAAATTTCATCTCTTTGAATATTTAATTTAAAAAAGTTAAAATATACTTTTAATATAACTATTTTTATTTATTTTTTAAAATTATTTAATTACTTATTAACAATTAAGTAAAATGATAGTATTTTTAAGATAACTAAAATTTCAATGTAAATGTGTCCAGTAGTATGGAATATGAGTGAGTTAGTTGATTTTCAAAAGATATATTTTGACGATAATGCTTATTGTTTTTTTTTTCCACAGAAAAAACCGTAATTTTATTTCTTGAAAGAGACAAAATTACATTTTGTAGGTGCTTCTGGAGCACAACACACCAAAAAGTGTGTAAGAGATTGGGAAAGTACTTGGCAGTTCAAATCCTACTTTTCCATGACTACCATTGCAAATTACAAAATCTCACCCAAAACAAGGTGAACATATACTATCATCATAATATGAGTGCTATATATACAAGTAAAGTCCACCACTTTTTTGGTTACTGTCGGCCCTCTATGGATATCTGATATCTATCCAAAAGTCCAACCACAATAGTGTTGTTTGAACCATGAACTTTATTTATAAAATGCTTGTGAAGAAAAAAGGAGAAAAGTATCCATGAAGAGTCCATAATAGTGAGAGGAAGTGCTTGGCCACAACTTCTTTTAAGAGGATTTTTGTATGTCAAAACATCTTCAGTCCTGCAAGTGCCCTTGATCGTCTATAAAGGGCCTATAATAGAAAGCATTTGTATCTTCCCCTTTTGTTTCAGTGATGTGCCATTGTCCCTGCAAGAGCTGCAATCCCTTTTTGGACAATGAATCTGCTACCAAGTTCTCATCTCTGTATACATGAGATATAACCACATTATCAAAAGTGTCCAACAGTCTAAATATTTCCTCCAGAATAGTGAAAAGAAAAATACTGTGACATGTTTGATGTTTTCTTGTCCAATTAATAACATTCAAAGAGTCCCCAAAAATTTGAATTTGTTGTATTCCTTTTTCTCTGGTGAAAATAAGTAGGAGCTTCAATGACATGAGTTCAACTTAGTTGTTTTCCCCCCTTCCCAATCCCATTTTTAGATGAAAACTATGGTTGTTTGATAAATGTAGAATTGCTCTTCCTCCACAGATAGAGTTCCGAGAGGCTCCATCAAAAAACGCCCAAGGTTTTGATGAGTCTATAACCTCTTGTTTCCTTACCTGTATCACTGGTGCATCTTTGGACTGGGGGAAATGGGAAAGGATTGAAAGACTTTGTGCTATGATTAATTCTGGGATTGAAGCTTTTCCCTTGAAAATTCCCATGTTCCTTGCTAGCCAGATTCCCTAGCTTAAAAGGAGAGGGAGAGATTTAATCTCCTTATTTCTTAGGTCACCTGTCTAGTTCTTCCAAGCAAGCTCTAGAGAATCTCCAAACCATATGCAATTTTGTTTGAGACTATTGGACGTTTCTGACCATACTTTCTTGGTGAAAAGACATGTAATGAGAATATGGAAGGTGGATTCATTTTCATTTTTACAAAGAGCGCATCTCCTTGGACCTTCTATCTGATGCTTAATCATAACTTCCCAAGTTGGAATTCAATTTTCAAGGCTTCCCACATAAATATTTTGGATTTTTGAGGGAATTTCATCTTCCAAAGGCCCTTCCACCACCATTTGGGGTTTTGTTGTAAGGGGTCTATATTACGAGCTATCTAACCTGCTTTTGGAGTATAGTAGCCTATGGGATCTTTCTTCCATACTAATTCATCTTCCCTATCTGTAAGTCTGATGTGTCCTCTTATAAGTGCTATAATGTAGTTTCTCATCAGATCTGCATGTATCCCGTTTAATCCAAGCAAAGTAGCATTTTTCCATCCTTGATTCCATAAATTTGTTGAAAGAGGATCATCTAGCTGAGAGAGGAAGAAGATACCTTGCTTGTGAAGCTAGTCAATTAGGTCTTCCAAAAGAATATGAGAGTTCTCACACCCCGACCAAGGATCAACTCCAATTCGAAGATGATTTCCTTTACCCACCCTCCATGCTAGAATGCCCCTGACCACTGGGAAAGAGGAGATCATCGCTTTCCAAATAATCGAACCATTTGTTGTAGATTTGTTTGGGTTTCTAATCCAATCTTCAATTGAGGTTGGGGATTTTTTTTTTTTTTTTGAGACTACAAGAGACCACAGACTGGATGTTGAAATGAGCCTCGAACAAGCTTTTATTGCAAGGGCCTTAGAGAAAAAGAAGATTTTTTTGATCCCCCAACCTCCCAACACTTTTGGCATTGCTATATTTTCCCATTTAGCCCATGGCTGAGTATACTTATCTCCAATCCCAGACCAAATGAAACGTGCACAAATCCTTCTAAATTTTTCTAGCACTCCTTTTGGGATCCATGCTAGTGACATCCAATAAACTGTTATGGCTTCTAAAATGGATTTGGTCAAAGTGAGTCTACCTTCTCTAGATAACCATATAAAGCCCCATCCATTTAATCTTTTCTCTAATTTAGTTATCAACCATTTCCAATCTTCTTTCCTATAACTGTTCAGTTTTAACTGAAAACCCAAATATTTTAATCCTTCCGAGATATCCTGAATAGTGAAGGGAAAAAAACTCTGATATATTGCCATTTCCTCATCATCCATTTCATCTTTCAACCAAGAGGAGTTGAATTTGAAAGGGGTGGATGGCTTTTGAGGGCCTCCTTCCATTTCAAACCAAATTGGTGAATGATCCGATTCACCTCCACTACCAATCCATTGTCGAAATTGTAAAGGAAGCAACGCTAATGGTTCATAGATAAAAAAACGATCCAACCTTTTTGAAATATGAGCCTCCCCTACCCTCATATTCCTCCAAGTGGGTAATAGTTTAACGAGGGATATATTAATAAGTCCATTTGAGACTAGGAGATGGCTGAAGAAACCTGCTTGGTTGTCTGGGAGTGCTGAGGGGCCCCAACTTTCAGCGTCCCCCAAGGAGAAGTTAAGATCTCCCCCCAGAATTAGTAGATCATTCTTCAAAAGACCTTTACCAAGTAAGTTTACCCAAAATGTGCTTCGTTCTGTATGAGGCCCATATACATTTACTAGTCTGATCTCCTTGCCAATACCTTCCACCAAAAAATCTCCCCCTAAGGCTGAGTCGAAAGCCCAAGAGTTTAAAAGTTTGGAGCTTCAAGCTCTCCACCCAATGACTAAATCCCCTGATCTACCTCTGGCATCCAAACCAACAAAATCCCAGCCCGGTAAGAGGGCGAATAGAAGTTTAGTAGTCATCTCTTCATCTGGTAGAGTTTCTTGTAAAAGAACAAAATCCGGTTAGTTTGCCAGAACCAACCTCTTTAGTGCGGATTTTTAGGGGAACTCGCCAAAACCATGCAATTGAAAGTAAGGATTTTCATGTGGGAACCCCTACTGGGGTTTTCGCTTCTCTAAGCGTTCCAACAATTGACTTTTTCCTACCGGAAGCAATGTCAACTAGTGATCTTGATTGTGCCTTGAAGAGGGGGAGTTTCTACCTCATCCCTTTTTTGGTTTCTGAATCTCTAGATTTGGACCCAATCCTTTGTGATCTAAGTTGGGAATAGAGACAGTTCTGTTGCGGAGTTGACAACGAACGATTGAGTCCTCAGACTCCTTGGAGGAAGAATCCTCAGGTGGCTGGGGAATTGGGGGATCAAGCGAGGAGCCCGAGTTAGAGGTAGTGTTGTGTTGTGGCTGGGTAGGAAACATCATGGGCTTGAGGGAAGGGATTAAATCTGAAAGGAATGTGGAGTGAAGAAACTGGGGTGAACGACCACTATCCAAATAGGTAAAATTTGAATCTTTAAACAAACCATTTACTGAGAGAGGAATAGAAATATGCATACCCAACATGTTATCGATCAAAAACTGAGGAAAGGCCTCCGAACAGGCTTCTGGTGCCGGCCCACTTCTCCTAGCTGGGACTAACGCCAAAGAGTCACTTTCTTGAGTAGTCGGTGCCTCCGCTTCCACTATCCGCGACTATGTTGGATCACTTGGAGTAGCGCCCCCTATGGACGACCCTGAAGAGGGAGTGTTGGTGCCCAAAGAGGCCAGAATCCCTTCATCCACTTTGTTTTCTGACGTTGACCGAGTATTTCTGCGCTCCTTCATAGTGGATTTACAATCCTTTACAATGTGTCCATACTCATGGCACCTCCTGCAATGGAAAGGAACTCCTTCATAATCTAGGATTTGGACTCTAGTCCTTCCCAAGTCTGTCAAATTTAGAAATTACTTTAGCCCTTCTCTAATGTTTAATAACACTATAATCCTTACTACCGACATCTACCAAGAATCAATGAAACCCATATATGCAACTAGAAATTCCTCTAAATGATTCCCAATAACTTGAAAACATTTCTCATTGCACAAATGAGGAGGAAGTCCCGACAACCTTACCTAGATGGGTATGGAGTCCAATCTTTCACTTGCGGCATCGAAGGTAGGGTTCCAAAGCTTCAAAAGGATCGGAGAAGAGTCGATGAACCAACTTTTTTGAAGAGCCATTGAAGCCTGGGATTTTTCTGAAAAGATAAGCACGAATCGTCCTCTGCACAAGCGACTGATTTTTGGAGGATGGTTATAGGTCGCATCTGAATTTGTTGTAGCCCAAGCTTTTAACATCTTCTCACAAAATTGACAACCATAGGATTTCCTGACTAGAGTTTTGTCTGCCATTTATGCCACCCCAGAGAGGGTTAGATCATCACCAAGAGTAAAATCAAGATTTGACTTGGAAGATTCGACACACTTATTTTGTTTCCTATGCCTTAACTCATAAACTCCCATGTGACCTTGGAATTGCGATGACCATGTGTTATTCTCAGGCTCCCCACCAAAGACTATGACCCATTCACTAGAATTTGAAGGCCATAAATTTGTTGTTATAAACCCCTCCACTAATGCTGTATATTTCTCCAGGAGATATGATTCATCCTCATAAGTGTAGAACATATCTTGCACTACACCTTGTTCCAGAGAACCCCATTCTGCAATACCTACCGTAGTAGGAGTTGATCCATTTCCTGGAGAAGTCGACTCGAAGAACTCTTATCCTCTCAAGGGGGAAGGAGAGAACACTGACATCGTAGGGTCCAGGATAGACCAAGATAGGTTTTTCACAGTCGAAGCAGGTGAAAAACCGCACTGAATGGGAGAAAAAAACCTTCTGAAGGTTGTGTATACGAGCTGCACCAATCCACAGAGCTAGGGAGGGAAGAAGTGGGACCAGTCTGCGCCAGAGCTAACCTTATACCTCCAGATCCGTCGTGCCAGGAGAGAGCTTCCAAATCATGCCCATGGTAAAAACCCGGAGACCCTTGAGAGATGAGAAAAGAAGTCCCCCTGTGAAACCGATGGTATTTCCTCCTCTACCTGGACCGGTAATGGCTGAATGGGATGACCAACTATCGCCATCCAGGGCAACAACTCACCTGGCTCAGGCGAATAATCCACCATGTCATCTATCTGGCCATCGTGGGGAGTCTGTGCCTCTGTCGGAGAGAACACCAGTAGCTTCACACCTCCTGACCACGTCGAAAACCCTCAATTGAATCCTGCGGTCTAAACTGTATAAGAAACCCGATGGTTTGCTCTCCTAAGTCTGCGTTCCTTAACCCTGAGCCAAAACAATATGTCCATATGACCGCGGAGAACATTACACCTCTAAACATGCCGTAAATAATTTACAAGCCACATGCCCACAATAATGTTTATTGTTATATAATAATAAATACTGATAATTTTTTTATTTTAAATAAATAAAATAAATAAATAAAATATATTTTAAATATTATTTTTATATTTAAATTTAAAATAATAATTTTTTCTTAATTTAATTTAAACATAATACTCAAACCAAGAAAATGCAATGAAGTCAACCCAAGGATCATAATAGAGTGTTCTCTTCTCAACACCTTTGAACAACAAAAGAGTGATGAATAAAACTAACCATTAGTTAATGGGGGGTTGAACCCAAATGATCACACCTCTCTTCTACATATACAATATATCATTTTTTTAAATTTGAATGTATATATTTAAATATATAATTGTATATAATTATATATTTTAATTATCCACATTATTTCATATTACCTTGAAAGAAAATAGTGTATAATATCTATGTTGTTGGTTTCTCATATGGGAAACCAAATCAAAAGCAAAAGAGTACTTTGTTTGTTTAGATTGATTTAAGAAATAAAGTAAACTTTAAATTATATATCATGGTATGTCAAAAACATTGATACCTAAGATGAGGAAGGGGTCACATTTTCTGTTTTTTAATTTAAAAATAAAAAATAAAAAAAAATCATATGTAAAATGTAAAAATATATAAAAATAGATCAGGAAAGATGGTCATTTGTAAATGAAACTTAGAGTTGAAGAAAGACTAGCTTGGTGAAGTCCATATCTACAATCTTGTCAACAAGTAGATTGATTTTTTTGTGATCCATAAGTTTGATTTTTTTGTGATCCAGAAGTTTGATTCGTTGAACATGGTGAAGTTGAAGAAAAACCTCTTAATGAGCCTCATTATGTTCAACCAACACCTTGCACATGAATGTTTTCATGTGCTAATAAAAGTCTACTATTTATAGTATTTGGTTTCCCTGGAATGAAATGATCCTAAGTTGAGAATCTAGAGACAAATATCTTTAATTGTTTATACTTAAACTTGTAAAAGTCATATTATTGTTTAGGTTTAGAATTCAAAAAAATTTATAAGTTAAATTTGTAATTTTTTATAGTCATATGAATATAAGTTAATTTCTAAGCTTAACTAACAACAACTACTCATATATTTATTATTATTTATGAAATTCACTTTTTCATCCAATGCATATTAATAGAATTATTTTGAAAGAGTCATTCAAAATAATTAATTTTAAGATTGTGGGTTTGAATTTAGAGAAACTACTTGGGAGCAATTCATTTGGAGGTCATGTTTTTTGAATTTTAATATTTTAGATTGGTGAACGTGGAATTATTTATTAGTCCCTGTTGTAGGCAAAGTGGGGCTATAGTGATCGCTAAATTGTCGACCCGGTATTAAATTGTGCATTGACCAAAAATATTTGCATATCATTTATTGTTGGAACAAGGGAAGTGAAAACATCAATTTTTATATAATAGAAAGTACCATGTTTGTCAAGATCTGATTGGACAACAGATTGGAGGTATTATTGTTGGCTTCACTATTCCCAATGTTATATTTGTTGGCATATCCAAAGTTTTTGAATCGTATAAGGTATTTTGGAATCATATATTTTCTTATGCATTGGTGGAAGCTGGATTACTGCTAGCATTAGTTCAAATGTTTCCTTAAGAATTTCTTGCTGGCTTCAATACATTGTCTACCATATTACTATGTCTGATTTTTGCTTTATTGTTGCGTGCTTCGAGAGAGGAGGCTTGCCACGCTGCATTTTTTCTTAAATGTTTGAAAAGGGCTAGGCCCTTCGACTGTCCTGACAGTCTTAAGTGTTTACCTAACAACTCTGGCAATCTTAAATGTTTATTGTACAAGTGTGTTGGAATACAGTTTCGTTCCATTTTTTTTTTATGGTAGTCAGACATCTTCCGTCTATTTTTATATAATAAAAAGTACCATCTTTGTAAAGATGTGATTGGACAATGGATTGGAGGTCTTTTTCACGGATTCACTATTCCCAATGTTATATATGTTGGCATATCCAAAGTATTTCATTGTATATGGTCTTTTAGAATCATATTTTTTGTTATGCGATGGTCGAAGGTGGATTAATGCTAGCATTAGTTCGAATGTTTCCTTTAGCAATTCCTGCTAGCTAAAATACATTGTCTACCATATTAGTATGTCTGTTTTTTGTTTTATTGTTGCGGGTTTCGAGAGAACAGATCTACCACGCTGCATTTTTTCTTGAATGTTTGTACAGGGCTAGGCCCTTGGGTGGTCCTGGCAGTCTTAAGTGTTTACCTGACAGTTTGAATGTTTATTGCGCAAATGCCTTGGGATACAGGGGATGGAAGAAGTAATATATGTTGAGTCGTATGAAATAGATAAACAATGCATTATACATGGTAGCATTGACATGGCTTTGCATAGCGATGGCCTCTTTAGATTCGACGCATTCTCGTATACTGCAGGGGATTGCCTTTTCGATACATTCCAGGTTCTGCTGCATTTTGGGTATTCATCGACTGAGCCGCGCAATGGATTGATAGATTATCTTGGCATGTTTCAAAAATGGCGACGCGGAAGCATTAAACTCCTATGAATAAGATCTGGAATATGATTTTCTTTGGTAGTTGCACGGAATACATGATGTCGCTACGTTTTTTTCAAAGATGCAGTTGTCTGCATCTGCAGATCTGCCTGCACATGAAAGGGGACTCTAGGGAGACACATTTTGTATACGGTGGTTGTCTAATTGGCTCAATATATCGGTTGGAATATGTTCATTGACAAGAAAAAAAAGATATCTACTATTCAACAAAGGTGCCTCTGGCAATCCATATTGCATCTTGTTCCATGACGCCAATGGTCTCAGTGGTCATTATGAACCACTCTTGTACAGGAAAATGTCCATGTGCAATGTTGAAGTAGCTCATATTTACTTGTCCTTCTTTTGCAAATACCTTGAATCGCAATGGGAACAGATTATGCATCGCATAGATAGCCATGGTTTACAGGTGGCAACAAATGTTATGTCTAACTGTGGAGATAGTCTGTTTAATGCAATTTGTTGTTTGGTAGCAGTGAAGTTTTATGTGCAGTCGCTGTGGCTTTACACCATGTAGTCGTTTTGCAATGCAATTGTAGGCGGAAACCAACACGATTTTAGGTGCTTGCATCAACACCTTTTGCCATATCTCCTGGAAAATATGCCAGCAATTGGAACTTGGTAGGAATACCTTGTAAACATGGCGCTTCCATATAAAAAAGGGAATGTGGAGGGTTGCAGTTTCTGTTTCCAATGGCTGTCTATGATATTCAGAGTAAATCAAAATTATATTTTTATATATCCTTAAATTTGTAAGTTTAAGTTCTTAATTTTATATACTTGAATGATCAATATTAAATAATTAAAAATATTTTCATGTAAAGAAATTTGATCTCTTTGAATATTTAATTAAAAAAATTAAAATATACTTTTAATATAACTATTTTTATTTATTTTTTAAAATTATTTAATTACTTATTAACAATTAAGTAAAATGATAATATTTTTAAGATAACTAAAACTTCAATGTAAATGTGTCCATTAGTATGGAATATGAGTGAGTTAGTTGATTTTCAAAAGATTTTTTTTGGCGATAATGCTTATTGTTTTTTTTTTCCATAGAAAAAAGCGTAATTCTATTCCTTGAAAGAGACGAACATTTTGTAGGTGCTTCCAGAGAACAACACACCAAAAAGTGTGTGTAAGAGATTGGGAAAGTACTTGGCTGTTGAAATCCTGCTTTGCCATGACTACCATTGCAAATTACAAAATCTCACCCAAAACAAGGTGAACATATACTATCATCATAATATGAGTGCTATATATACAAGTAAAGTCCACCACTTTTGTGGTTATTGTCGACCCTCTGTTGATATCTGAATATAATCTGATATCTATCCAAAATTCCAACCACAATAGTGTTGTTTGAACCATGATCTTTATTTATAAAATGCTTGTGCAGAAAAAAGGAAAAAAGTATCCCTGAAGAGGCTAGAATAGTTAGAGGAAGTGCTTGGTCACAACTTCTTTTAAGAGGATTTTTGTATGTCAAAACGTCTTTAGTCCTGCAAGTGCCCTTGATCATCTATAAAGGGCCTGTGATAGAAAGAATTTGTGTCTTCCCCTTTTGTTTCGGTGATGTGCCATTGTCCCTGCAAGATCTGCAATCCCTTTTGGGACAATGAATCTGATACCAAGTTCTTGTCCCTGTATACATGAGATATAACCACAGTATCAAAAGTGTCCAACGATCTAAATATTTCCTCCAAAATAGGGAAAATAAAAATACTGTGACATGTTTGATGTTTTATTTTCCAATTAATAACATTCAAAGAGTCCCCAAAAATTTGAATTTTTTGTATTCCTTTTTCTCTAGTGAAAAGAAGTAGGAGCTTCAATGACATGAGTCCAGCGTAGTTGTTCGTCCCCCTTCCCAATCCCATTTTTAGATGAAAACTGTGGTTGTTTGATAAATGTAGAACTGCTCTTCCTCCACAAATAGAGTTCTGAGAGGATCCATTGAAAAATGCCCCAGGTTTTGATGAGTCTATAACCTCTTGTTGCCTTACCCATATCCCTGGTGCATCTTTGAACTGGGGGAAATGGGAAAGGATTGAAAGACTTTGTGCTACGATTACTTCTAGGATTGAAGCTTTTTCCTTGACAATTCCCGCGTTCCTTGCTAGCCAAATTCCCCATCTTAAAAGGAGAGAGAGAGATTTAATCTCCTTATTTCTTGGGTCACCTGTCCAGTTCTTCCAAGCCAGCTCCAGAGAATCTCCAAACCATATGCAATTCTGTCTGATATTATTGGACGTTTCTGACCATACTTTCTTGGTGAAAGGACATGTGATGAGAATATGGAAGGTGGATTCATTTGCATTTTTACAAAGAGCGCATCTCCTTGGACCTTCTATTCGATGCTTAATCATAAATTCCCAAGTTGGAATTCGATTGTTCAAGGCTACCCACATAAATGTTTTGGCTTTTTGAGGGCATTTCATCTTCCAAAGGCCCTTCCACCACCATTTGGGGTTTTGTTGTAAGGGATCTATATTCATAGCTATGTAACCTACTTTTGGAGTATAGTAGCCTATGGGATCTTTCTTCCATACTAATTCATCTTCCCCGTCTGTAAGTATGATGTGTCCTCTTCTAAGTGTTATAATGTAGTTTCTCATCAGATCTGCATGTATCCTATTTAATCCAAGCAAAGTAGCATTTTTCCATCCTTGATTCCATAAATTTGTTGAAAGAGGATCAACTAGATGAGAGAGGAAGACGATACCTTGCCTATGAAGCTTGTCAATTAGGTCTTTTGGAAGAATATGAGAGTTTGCACACCTCGACCAAGCATCAAATCCAATTCAAAGATGATTTCCTTTACCCACCCTCCATGCTAGACTGTCCTCGACCACTGGGAAAGAGGAGATCATCGCTTTCCAAATAATCAAACCATTTGTTGCAGATTTGTTTGGGTTTCTAATCCAATATTCAATTGAGGTTGGGGAAATATTTTTTTTTGAGACTACAAGAGACCACAAACTCGATGTTGAAATGAGCCTCCAACAAGATTTTGTTGCAAGGGCCTTAGAGAACAAGAAGATGTTTTTGAGCCCCCAAACTCCCAACGCTTTTGGCATTGCTATATTTTCCCATTTAGCCCATGGCTGAGTATACTCATCTCTAGTCCCATAACAAATGAAACATGAACAAATCCTTCTGATTTTTTCTAGCACTCCTTTTGGGATCCATGCTAGTGACATCCAATAAAATGGCATGGATTCCAAAATGGATTTGGTCAGAGTGAGCCTACATGCTCTAGATAACCATCTAAAGCTCCATCCATTTAATCTTTTCTCTAATTTAGTTATCACCCATTTCCAATCTTCTTTCCTGTAACTGTTCGGTTTTAATTGAAAACCCAAATATTTTAATCCTTCTGAGATATCCCGAATAGTGAAGGGAAAAAATCTCCAATATACTGCCATTTCCTCATCGTCCATTTCAGAGGTAGAGATGGTTGATTTTTGTTCATTTATTATCATCCCTGTGGCCAATCAGAACAACGATAGAATGCCATCCAACGTTTATGCATCTCCAATTCTCCCATTACAAAAAATAAGAACATCATCCACAAATAAGACATGAGTGATGCTCATTCTAGGTGCATCTAGTATTCCTTGAAAATTCCCTACCCTAGTTGTTGAGTCTATGGCTTTACTCAGTACTTCGGCCACCAGAAGGAAGAGTAGTGGGGACAAAGGACATCCTTTTCACAGACCCCTTTCTGATAAGAAAAATGGGGAGGTTTCCCCATTGATAAGAACTGCAAAGGAGACCGAGGAAATGCAGGCCATCACCCATTTTATAAATGGAACTTGAAATCCGAGGTGGGTAAGAAGAAGACAGATGTATGCCTGGTTTACTCTATCATAGGCTTTTGAAAGATCAATATTTAAGATTGCTCCTTTTGATATTGCAGTCTTTAGACTATGTAGGCCTTCTTGTGCTACTCCTATTGCCTCATGTATCTGTCGTCCTTCTAAAAACCCAAACTGTTCCTTGGAAATGGTCTCCGATAGAAAAGGCTTTACTCGTTGTGCTATAATTTTTGCAATAATTTTGTAGATACAATTACATAAAGAGATTGGCCTCAAGTCATCAAAAGTATGTGGATCATTTACCTTAGGAATGAGGGCGATACAAGTAGTATTGAAGGGTCCATGGATTCTACCATTGGTATGAGATTCCTCAATAACTTTTAAAAGATCTGTTCCAATTAAGTAAAAAAAACCCCTAAAGAATTCTATTGTCCATCCATCTGCGCCAGGGCTTTTGTCCTTCTGGAATATTTGGAGAGTTTCTTTGACCTCCTCTTCTGTGACTTCAACAAATAAATCTTGGTTCCCCTGTTCATTCACAAATCTTGGGAGGTTTAAGGCCACCTTTATGATTTATGTGATATTTACATTCCTGTCCGCTTTGAATAAAGACTGAGAGTGATTTTTGCCCATATTTTCTAGACCTTCAAATGAAGTAATGCATCTGCCCTCCTGGTACTTTAAACACCATATGGTGTTTTCATCTTTCCTCCCTTTTGCATATGCTTGAAAAAAAATTGTATTTTCATCTTCATTTTCTAACCATATAGCTCTGCTTTTTAGCCTCCACGTTTTCTCTTGTTCTGCCAACAATAATCTATGCCTGGCTTCCAGGATTTTTAAATTGTCACAGGACGAATCTGAAATGAATCTTACATTTGAGTCCTCTTGTATGTGCCTCAGCTATTCCTCAATGATTTTTATCTCCTGTTCCTCTACTTTTTGTTTTTCTTTTTCCCAAGGGATAACCAACTTTTTTATTCTTTTGAGATTTGACGCAAATTGAATACCTATTGGAGTGCCTTCTGTATCCCTTATGTTATTCCAATTTGACTTGACCAACTGATGAAAAATTTCATCTTTCAACCAAGAGGAGTTGAATTTGAAAGGGGTGGTTGGCTTTTGAGGGCCTCCTTCCATTTCAAACCAAACTGGTGAATGATCTGATTCACCTCCACTACCAATCCATTGTTGAAATTGTAAAGGAAGCAACGCTAATGGTTCATAGATAAAAAAATGATCCAACCTTTTTGAAATACGAGCCTCCCCTACCCTCATATTCCTCCAAGTGGGTAACAGTTTAATGAGGGCTATATCAATAAGTCCATTTGAGACTAGAAGATGGCTGAAGAAACCTGCTTGGTTCTTTGGGAGTGCTGAGGGGCCCCAACTTTCAGCTTCCCCCAAGGAGAATTTAAGATCTCCCCCCATAATTAGTAGATCATTCTTCAAAATACCTTTACCAAGCAAGTTTACCCAAAAGGTGTTTCATTTTGTATGAGGCCCATATACATTTACTAGTCTGAGCTCCTTCCCAATCCCTTCCACCAGAAAATATCCTCCTAAGGCTTAGTCGAAAGCCCAAGAGTTTAAAAGTTTGGAGCTTCGAGCTCTCCATCCAATCAATAAACCCACTGATCTACCTCTGGCATCCGGACCCACAAAATACCATCTTGGTAAGAGGGAGAATAGAAGTTTAGTAGTCGTCTCTTCGTCTGGTAGAGTTTCTTGTAAAAGAACAAAATCCAGTTGGTTTTCCATAACCAACCTCTTTAGTGTGGATTTTTTAGGGGAACTCGCCAAACCCCTGCAATTGAAAGTAAGGAGTTTCATGTGGGAACCCCTACCTAGGTTTTGGCTGCTCTAAGTGCCCCAACAATTGACTTTTTCCTACCGGAAGCAATGTTGACCAGTGCTCTGGATTGTGCCTTAAAGAGGTGGGAGTTTCTACCTAGTCCCTTTTTTGGTTTCCGAATCTCTGGATTTGGACCCCATTCTCCATGAGTTGATTTGGGAATAAAGACAGTTCTATTGCATAGTTGATAATGAATCATTAAGTCCTCAGACTCCTCAGAGGAAGAATCCTCAGGTGGTTGGGGAATTGGGGGATCAGGCGGGGAGCCCGAGTTAGAGGCAGTGTTGGGCTGTGGCTGGGTAGGCAACACTAGGGGCTTGAGGGAAGGGATTAAAGATGAAAGGAATGTGGAGTAAAGAAACTGGGGTGAACGACCACTATCCAAACAGGTAAAATTGAAATCTTTAAATAAACCATTTACTAAGCGAGGAATAAAAAGATGCATACCCAACATGTTATTGGTCAAAAACTGAGGAAAGGCCTCCGAACAGGCTTCTGGTGCCGTCCCACTTCTCCCAGCTGGGAATAATGCTAAAGAGTCACCTTCTTGAGTAGTCGGTGCCTCCACTTCCACTATCAGTGACGTTGTTGGATCACTTGGAGTAGCGCCCCCTATGGACGACCTTGAAGAGGGAGTGTTGGCACCCAAAGAGGCCGAAATCCCTTCATCCACTCTTTTTTTTGACGTTGAAGAAGTATTTCTGCGCTCCTTCATAGTGGATTTACAATCTTTTATAATGTGTCCATACTCATGGCACCTCCTGCAACGGAAATGAACTCCTTCATAATCTAGGATTTGGACTCTAGTCCTTCCCAAGTCTGTCAAATTTAGAAATTCCTTTAGCTCTTCTCTGATGTTTAATAACGCTATAATCCTTTCTACCGACATCTCCCCGGAATCAATGAAACCCATATCTGCAACTAGAAATTCCCCTAAATGATTCCCAATAACTTGAAAGAATTTCTCATTCCACAGAAGAGGAGGAAGTCCCGACAGCCTTACCTAAATGGGTATGGAGTCCAATATTTCGCTTGTGACATCAAAGGTAGGGTTCCAAAGCTTCAAAAGGATCAGAGAAGAGTCGATGAACCAAATTTTTTGAAGAGCCATTGAAGCCTAGGATTTTTCTAAAAATATAAGCATGAACCATCGCATCCCAGTTTGCTGCAGCCCAAGATTTTAACGTCTTCTCACTAAATTGAAGACCACTGGCTTTCCCAACTAGAGTTTTGTTTTCCATTTCTGCCACCCTGGAGAGGGTTAGATCATCACTGGGAGTAAAATCAAGATTTGCCTTGGAAGATCTGACACACTTATTATGTTTCCTATGCCTTAACTTAGAAACTCTCGTGTGACCTCAAAACTGCGGTGACTGTGTGTTGTTCTCAGGCTCCCCACCAAATACTGTGACCCATTCACTAGAATTTGAAGGCCGTAAATTTGTTGTTATAAACCCCTCCACTAATGCTGTAGACTGCTCTGGGAGATATGCTTTCTC
>ML793227.1:167589-179280 GCA_009831015.1 Picea engelmannii
CGAAATTTAGCCCCTAAAATCATCCCTGAATTCTTCATGGAAATGGAACATTATTTATCTTTTAATAATTAGAAGATTATTTATAAATGGGGTTGTTTAAACGTTTTATTATTTTGACCTTTTTTATTAGAATTAGAAGATATAAATTTAAATGAAATCATCTATTTTTGTTATCTAAATTGTATTTTTAAATGTATTAATAAATTAAGTGTTTCAAAACACCCCAAAATACTATAATTATACACATTCAATTATTTAAATTTACAATTCTAACCATTTATGACCATATTTCCTCTAAAATCTATAAAAAAAAAATATGCCAAAAAACCAAAACTTAAAAAGTTCTACTAAAGTGATTCGATTATGAAGCCAAACTTTAAAAAGTCCTACTATAGTGATTCGATTATGAAGCCAAACTTTAGATATCTAATGAAGCCAAACTTTAGATATCTTATTAGATTGTTCAGATTTTAAAATATTAAAAATTCAATCATAAATTTTATATTTCAATTTAATAAATATAAATAGGTTTGATTCTTTCATACATATCTTATTATATAGTTTAGATTTTAAAATATTAAAAATTCAAATATAAACTTTATATTTCAATTTAATAAATATAAATAGTTTTAAATTTTTAGAAAACAGGTTAAATTATAATTAAATTAGTATTTGATCTTATCTATGAAATTAAGATACTATCAGTTTTATAGTAATATTTATTTAGGTTAAAATTGCATTGATTTGATTATATTTTTTTTAAACAATAATGATGAGTCAATTTTGATAATACAACCACTAATAACTATGAAGTATGAAGAGCAATCAATAATTGAGTATCAATTTATAAAGAGCAATCAATAATTGAGTATCAATTTATAAATAGAAACAACCATTTTATAATTAAATTATAATAAATTTTATTATTTCTTAAAAAATAAAATCAATAATATTTTATTTATTTATTTTAATTTATATCACTATATAATATTTTTTTATAATGTTAAATTTTTATTTTTATTTTTTAACAATAAAAATATAAAAGCCAAATTGGAAAACTTTATATAACAACTATTTAATAATCTTTTTCTTCCTTTCATGATTCTTCCACGTCTCCACTTTATTCTTTAATGTTTCGTGAATAGTGTGGTAAAACACTTTAACAAATACAAATAGTAAACAAGTGTTTCATGTCAGCGTAATCCATGCTGTGTTGGAATGGGAATAAATGCACAGGTATGGAGGGACCATGGGAGAATGAGAAGCCCAAACTACCAGAGACACATGAAAACTGTTGTGGACATGTGGAAAGCAGCAGGCAAGACGGGTGGTATCCATGTAGAAAAGGACATGTGGCACTCTGCGACACATCAACCATAAGATGCCAGGTTGCTACATGACTTCGGGAGAATGTCACTCCAGGAGTTTTCCTTCCAGAACAAACATAGTTCCCCCGAAGCCCAGAGCCCCGAAGAACTAGAGTCTCGAATTCCCGAATTAGTTAATGAAAATATTATATTAATATCGGCTTAACAAGTAATTAGCGAAAAAGTCACTTTGTGAGAAATTTGTTCCATCGCTAAATATGTCCAGGGGAGTTCTAAAATTGGCAGGTTGGTAAAAATTTAGCAAGGACGCTAAAGTGTTAGGGTCGCCTAGATCGCACATTGGAAACTGATCGACGACTCACATTCATTTCGGAAAGAGAAGGCGCCTGAGCGTTAATCTCTTAGAGCAATTCTAGCATTGACACCATTTAGTTTTTGAAAGTATTCTCATTCTAATTATACTGTGTTTTCCATAATCCATCTTTCTTTTATTTTCCTAATAAGATTCCATAATTTTTCCTATTACCAGTAGTGCAACATATAGCTACTAAAAGCACATATATCCCCATCACTTGTAACTTGATATATTGTTGGAGTCTGACTTGCCATCTTGGAAATTTCCGTTCCTACGTTGTAGGTTTTATCTCTTTAATGTATTTATTAAATTCATTTATAATGATCTTTGTATACTTCTAACTGACTTTCATCCCAATATTTAGAGTTAACTTCAATTCCCATAGTCAATTCTTTAATTTTTCCCATGGACAACGTAAGCAACATCCATTTCATTCTATTAAATAGATCATCTGGCTTATCTGTCTCTATATGTGTTAGGATAAATAAAGTTATATGTGTTGGCAAAAAAACCCATATATATTTTTTTGAAAATGTGTTCAGTGTCGAAGATTCTTTAATCTTCTTGTGTGACCTCTTTGTTTGCTAGTTATATATATATATAAGTAAGAATTTTATAAAAGTCTGTCAAAGTCCAAGAGTACACATAATTTGCATGATTTCAAGCTGTAAACACTGAGCTGCCCCTTAGGGAAACCAGCTTAGCCAACCAAACCACCTCAAAACTGAAGGCATAAGCCACAACTATCACTAGTAATGTTCAGAGTTCTGGCCCCTAACAGAGGCCTGTACAACTATATAGAGTGTAGACTGAAATAACCATAAACAAAATAGGGCCAAAGGGTGGCCATAGACAAAACAAGACAAAACAAAGCTAAGAGGTGGCCATGCACTAAACAAAACAAAGCCAAAAGGTGGCCATGCACAAAACATGGCATCACACACTTCACCGATATGGGTTGTAGTGTGGCCACATGGCCACGAAGAAGGTGCCGAATGTCGGGTCCCCAGGGGGAGGCGATTCCTCCTCGACTGGTGTCCCATCTAGTTGCATGGCGTCCTCTCGCTGTGGTGACACGTTCCTCTCCTTTTGGCCAACCTCCTTCTGGACTTCTTTCTTCTGTACATCAACCAACAAGGATGGAATCCCTTGGTCATTGTGGTATGGCTCGGTGTAAACCAACACTCCCTGAGGTGCCAACACTGGCGCCGGATTTGCTGCTACGTGTCCTGCTGCTGCTTGGGTTTCCTCTGTTGGGAAGTGGGGGTCACCCTGCATTACGGAGAGCAATCACAGAAGATGAGAGGCTTTTCCATCCAGGATCTCTAGTCGAAAGCAGAGGTCATCCATATCTTGTCGTAGGTCAAAAACTAGGGCCTGCAACAGAGCGAGACTTGATTTCCATTCATAGTTTGGGTCCATGTTGGAGTCAGCTCGAGAGTGGGGTGGATGGCATGAGTTTTGAAACGCCTATAGCAACTGTGAAGCTAGGGAGTTGGGAGGAACCAAAGGGCCTGGGAGCGAGGCAGAGGCCGAATTGCCTGGAGGTCTCGGGTTATAATCCAAAGAGGCCGCATAGCAGTCCAACCCCTCCATCCTGTTGGCCAGAGACGCAGAGAGGGGCGGGAGACAAGCAGGGAATTGGGTCAACTGCGCCAGGGAGGATGACGAGGTGGCCGACGGGGAGGAGGATGAGAGGGATGGCGCAGGCGGGGGACGGGGGATCAAGCGGGGTCAATTTGGGTGCTAATTCGACCCTCGTTTAGACTTTCCTCCGAGCCGAGGCATCTCCGAGAAGAAGATGGATCGAGAGTGAGCTAGGAATGGACCAGGAAAGCATAAAAGAAGAGCAGGGAGAAGTTGGGCAGGAGGTCGAGCGCTGAAAAGAACCACCAGGAAGGAATGAGCCATTCAAAGATGCTAAAGTCGTTCAAATAGGCCAGGGAGTTGGTGAAGTGCCATAAATGATCGCATGCACAAGGTAGAGGCCGAGGGAAGGTGAAAGTCCTTTGAGAGGAAGAGAAGACAGAGCAGGGCGCATTGAGAGTAATGGTGCCCTGCTTCGAATGAGCAGAACTTAATGGCATGGAGCCGGTGGGAGGGAGTGGCACGCGGTTGTCACGTGGCCGATGCCATGAAGGAACTCTTCCGGTTGCACCTCTTGACGCGTGTACTCCACTGACACCCCATCTGGGGGAGTTTTTTCTATATATTAACACACACCTAACATGATTGTTTATTTTCACGAGTTTTCATCTCATTAAAGTTAATTTAAACTATGTGAAAAGAAGGTGTCGAGACAGAGGAAGATGCCCTTTTCCTGAAACTTTTGTCCGTGAGCAACAAGCCCACTTTGCAGTGGTTGATCTGCAATTTATCTCCAGGAAGAGGGCATCATTGTAACATGCCTATCCAAATGAAATATTTGTAAGATGCCTATGACAGTTCAGTGTAGTACCAACTGATATATTTGTAACATGTCTATCGAGTTGATTGTTTTTTGGCAATGATAATTTTTTTTGAAGGTTATTTTATTTTTGCGGATATTCTTGCAGATGTATTTACAAGTATGTTGAGCCTTGAATCTGTTAGGACCGAAACATAAACCTAACGAGGATGTCAATCCTACTGCATTTTTATAGATGTGGTACTCCTCTTTAAGTTTTTCCTAGGGCATGTATAGTTTAAATGTGGGACTTAAAGAAAGTTCGTCGTAATGAATTAAAGTAATACAAAACGATATAAAATGTTTTTTTTTGCTTTTTGAAATAAAGGTTCATGAAAAATAGGACAAGGAATCACACACATTAAACATTCAAATTAAATAAACACATTTTCCTAACATCCAACATAGTTTAAGATCAAGATTTATGAGAACATAAAAATAAAAGAAGATGATCAACATGCATAAAGAGAACTAACTTTGCATTCCGAAAAGAGGGTTACAAGGCACCGTCAAGATTGTTCTCGAAATAGTTTTCTTTGAAACTTCTCAAAAAATAATAATGTATGTTACATATTCCTCGAAATTTAAATGTGTTTGTCATATAGACTAGGATTGGGGCTCCCACAGACCATAAAAGAAATAAGTACAAGAAATAGGATTGTAGAAAGAAGAAGTGGGCGACGGTAGACAATAAGAATTGAAAAGAAGAAATTGGAAGTTATCAGTCTTTGGTTAGACATTTCTATTTAAAGAGGTGGAATAATTGGATTGATAAAGAAAGCAGGATGTGATCAGTATAGACTTACTATGATGATATCTCTCTCCCCCATTTTCTATGTGCTTGTTGTTGCCTTTTTATTGCTCTCGTTGACGGTTACTGGAATCATGCCAACCGCTTGTTGCCCTTCATTGGTGAGCTTGTTGATTTCCCTTTGGAGCCATTCTTCAATGTAGCTTCTCATGGGGGCCACACTGATCTCATGCCGAATTTTTATGTTGAAAAGCTCGCTTTCTAATTCCCTTAGATAGATAGAAATATTACGCAAAGCCTCTTCAATTTCTTGATTTTTTACTGAATAGTCCACTAGCCAGTTGTCCACGTCATCCTCATCATATTCAAGGATGTCGTAAATTTTTTTAAAAGACAACCCCTTAAAAATATCAACTTGTTTATCAAAGGCTTTCTTGGTTAAGAACAAGGAGTTGAGGATTAATTTGGGGTCTTGGACCTTGTTGGTACTTCCAGCTAAGTCTATTTCGATCAGCTTTCTGAATAATTCTTCTTTATTTGATACGGCTTGTTCACATGATAGGACAATGAGATGTAGGTTCTTAACTTTCTCTTTGAGGGGAGATATTCTTCTCTTCTTCACATTACTGTCATGTTGGTGACTTTGATTCCAAAAGGGATGACCGTGTCTAGATAGAAACCTTCTTCATTTTTTAAATCCGCCTGAAAATATTCCTGGAGGGCATGTGCCCTCGTTCCAAAGGAAGTTATACTTTTTGATGTTTCCTAGGATTTAATAATTATCTCCATTATTTTCTTGATATTCTTCTCCACATAGCCTCTATATGTTGTGAGGAGGCTGGAGGATCCTTTTAACTTGGTTGCAGGGGTGGAAAACATGATTATTGCTAAAGGACTGTGAAGTAATGGGATAGGAATCAAAGCTTCCTCCAATTCCTTGATTCAATCCTTCAGTTTTGCATTCTCTGCCTTAAGGCCTCCAATGGAATCATCAAGAGCATCTATGGTTGCTTGGTGAATTCGGGAGATTTGGGACGGTTGGATGTTCCTAAGGTTAATCTCTGAACGATATTTCCCTTTCTTATTTCTTACATCTCTCTTTTCAATAATTAAATTTTTAGATTCACTGTCCAAAACAATGCTCTAGAATACAAAGGATTCATCTTCGTCAAAAATCTCAGTCTCAGCTATTTCCAATAGGGGATTATGGTGGATTGTGTCCCAGGGCTGATCAATGTTAGGGAATACGTTTTCGAGATTAGTCTTAAGTTACACGTCTTCAAGGGAGAAGAGATGTATATCATTTTTAGTTCGAGGCTCTTCCGCTTCTTGCACAATGTTTTTTCTCTTCTTCCTCATGGGAAGCTTGTGAGAACTATAAATTTTACCCCAAGGAGGGTTCTTATCTCCTCCTCCACTTGAAGAATAATGGGTTGCTTTCTTACTGGAGTGGGCCATTGGATCGATGCTCTGGGATGTCGTACTCTTGGGAGTGGTAGTTGGGGATTGGGCACTCTTTTCACCGGGGCCCTTTCCCTAGTGTTTATACAATTCATTGGTCGCCAGCATCAGGAGAAAGAGTGTTCTCATCATTGGCTCTGTCTTCGTTCAGGAGTGTATGGATAAAATACTTGTTGAAGCCAACTGTTAATAAATGTTATACAAAAAACCCATTAGGGTCGAACCCTCTCAGTATTTCAACATATATTAGGTTCAAGTTGTTGAAATGGCCTGCAAATTCATCAATCTTATTGACGTTCCTGAACACGAAGTCCCCAACTTTCCAAGGAAAAGGAATGAACTTATTTTTTCTCTTCTCATGGAAAAAATGCAACTAGTAGTTGTATTTCCTTGCTATTTTTGTAACAAACATTATGTCTGTAATGTGACATGGAAGGAAAGAAGGATTTTCCTTGGAGCCAAAAATCATTATTACACTGTAATTCTCCATTTGTTCAAGTGTCCCCTTCCTGTCTAAAAACTTGGTTTCCTGGTCAGACATTCGGGGAGCATCCTTTCCTAACAATAAATCTTTGAAAACTGAGACAAAGTCATTAAAAACCTCATAAAAACAATGGGATGCCTTGTGCCTCCATAAGGCATGGTACCAAAAGGTTATTGGGTCGAATTGACAGTTTACCTTCTTGGACACAGACAGTTTTTCTAAATGGACAGTAATGTGCTATCACAAAAACCAAGTAGGATGACATATACAATTTCTTCTCTTGTTTGAACCGTGACAATTGGGAACATATTTCAATGGAAATCAGTGTCCCCCAATAAAAAATGGCTTGTTCTTTGATCGTGAAATACAAAATATAAAGAATCATGCGGGAAATGCTTGTTGTGGATTCATGTCCCATTATCCTCGCAAACAACCAAGAAATTTCCCAGAATGGATTTCTAAACGAACTAACTTGCAATCGTGTGATATCTTTAGGAACTGTCGTCGGGTCTTCCAGGAACTCGGGTAAGAGGTCCAGCCCGTTATCATGCTTTTTTAGGAACTCGTTGCAGTCTTCTCCTTTGAAGGTCAATGTTGGCTCCGACAATCTCAACATCTTGCGGAAGACCTGAGGTGACAAAGAAACATGAGAGTGGTCCCACAATGGAATAATTCTTTGGCTTGAAATATATCCCTTGACGCACCAAGAGACCACCTCCTTACAGTCAAAGACTTCAGGGACACAACCTACACGAGCAATTCCAGAGGTCCAAATTACTTCATTCTGGGTGGAAGGGGATGAGTAGTAAGAATATGCCCTGGACCACTGGAAGTTTTGGTCGTCACGCCTAAATATTTTCACTGTATCTCCACAGAACTACTGTCGAGCTGCTGCCATAAGTTGACGAGAACGTCCATTTTCTCTAGATGATGTTTGAAATGAACACTTGGAAGGGATAATATAACCCTCCACAAATATTGGTGTAATGCGTATGAATGGGAGATCACCTCTAGCCTTTCTCTCGTTAATGAAAATATCTACGGTTCCCGCATGATGAATTGTTAGCATTAAAGCTTACTAATTGCATACTTAGAAAGAAGTGCAAAGGTGGCAGGGACGATGAAGAGTGATTAAGGATTGGATATTTCGTGAACCCAACGACCTGCGAAATACATTCCATGATGTTTGAAATGAACACTCGGAAGGGATAATATGACCCTCCACATATCTTGGTTTAATGTGTATTAATGGGAGATCTCCTCGAGCCTTTCGCTCATTAATGAGAATCTTTATGGTTCCTACATGATGAGCTATTAGCATTAAAGCTTTCTAATTGCATATTTAGAAAGAAGTACGACGGTGGCGGGGACGGGGAAGAGTGATTAAAGAATGGATAAGTATGGAAAGCGGTCGGTCAAGCTTCAAAATAGGGTCACAAGGGATACTCAAGAGAGGTGAGGGCACGACGGTCAAATTGTATGTCTCAGAACTTTTGGGTGAAAAATGTGTAACATGGAAGAGGGCATGATGGGGCAATCCAACGGTCAATTTGTATATCACAGAACTTCGGGTGCTGTTTGTAGGTCACGAAACAATGGAAGCACAATCGTGAGCCCGCCTATCCAGGAACTTGCAATAGAAAAAGTGGCTAAGTATGGAATGGGGAAGCGATCGGTTGGACTCATTTTCGATAACATATTGAAATTTGTAATGGATATCCCATTACCTGGAAATATATTTTCTACATGTTTCTGGACAAGTTGTGTAGGGATAGTCAATGTGACTATCTCCTCGAGCCTTTCGTTCATTAATGACAATATTTAAAATTGTTGCATGATGATCTGTTAGCATTAAAGATTATTAATTTCATACTTGGAAAGAAGTGCGAAGGTGGCGGGTGTTAATCGTAACAATTTTCAGATAAGATCCAAGTCTCGAGAATTTAGCAAAGATACACCGTCGTGGAAAAGATTGATATTTTGGAGAACTGATAATTTAGAGGACCGAGGCATGTCTAGCAGCATATGGACAAATGTAGAGGAGGCACAAAAGGTATAACTGGACAGACCGTCGATTACAAAACGACCCAGATCAATGGCTAGAACCCATATCGGGCGGTAAACTTGCACGGGACTTAACCATATAAAGGTGGACCGAGGAAACCATTGTGGTTATTAAGATGGACTCGCGTCGCCTCCAGAGATACGTCAGGGTGAAAGGCAGGTTGCCTGAAACCGCTTTCGCCAAAGCCCCGATGTCACATGTTCCTATGCATCACATCAAACACTTGTGTGGTATTGGTGGAGGCTGGTCGAAATCACCCCATATCACTTGTTTGATACTTCACAACTGTATAATGTCAAGTGAACGCCGCCATATAACAAACTCAAAAGTTATTCATTTGAAATGGATTGGCCAAGCATGGTAAATCAATGTACCTACCAGTGAGTCTATCAACGATTCATGATTGGAACTCTATAATTACTCAAGTATGAAGGCATCATTTTATCCATAAGCAAAGTAATATCCAATTCGCTCAACTCTCTAATTTATGTAAGAAAGTTTCACTGTCTACGAAATTGGGATACATGGACCTATACCCGGTGAAACCAGTCATTCAGGCAACGTCGCAGATTTACCTATGAGCAGAAAGGAAAGGGAAATTGCGCGTATACTGGCAACTAAATTCCACACAGAACCTGCTACAGAATCGGGATTGGAAGTCAAGCTAAATCCCATCATGAAGGATCTAATTATCAACAAACGAGCTGTAAAGAAGAAACAAACCAAGCGACAGAAGAAAGAGATCATATCTGAAATGGCTGAAAGTGTTGGAGAGAATCAACCATTCTAGTTGGATACTCTAAAGGAGGATATCGCTAAGCTAAAATGAACTTTCAAGTGGAGATAAGTATCTCCCAACAATTTTTGGACAACTGGCACCTAGATATGATGAACTTGCTCCTAACAGTTCCTGTAAAATAGGGTAATGGTTATTATAAATCATTTCTTGTTTGTAACTGATCTCTAATCCTAGAATGATGAGAATTCTGAACGTTTTGTATTCCACGAAGAAACCTCCTCTCTCTATATATATTACCTAGGGGATATAGAAGGCATGGAGAAAGGAGGAGCCTGCCCTCTGTGCAGGAAGACCTTTGTAAATTTTGGAGCCAGAATGAATATATAAATGCAAAGGTGGATTTTGGACTATTTATGAAAAGATTCTAACTGGTGGTGTTATGAGTCTTGTTTCCCTTCATAGTATGTGATTCTTGTTATCCTATATTTCATTTCCCATTTTTGTCTGTTTAGATTGGAGAACTAGAGGCCCATAATTCATCATTTGATGCTCCCGGCTTAGCAATTTAGACTATGTTTATCTCTTCTTAACTGATTCAGAATTCATTACGATAATGCTCTGATATAGTTATATGTTTCTTTTTCTTCTGATGCCATTATAATTTTCAAATATAAACTCAGACTCACTGCCTCATTTAGCCTATTCCTCTGAATAGTTGTCATGTTCCAAAAATGCATCGTTCATTCCAGACTCCATGACCCAAACACCATTTTCATTTCTCCAGTTATTTTATTAAAAACTCCCAAAAACAAACCAAATTTAGCCACCATATCCCATAGATATACCCAGTGACATGAGAGAGCCCTCTTGATCAGGGGATCAAATTTTGCTCAAAAATTCAAAGTGCTCGGAATCGCTTCAAACCGGACGAGAACGTAGGTCTCGTCGTTGCGAACCCAACACAACTCGTTTCGTCTCAAACGGACGTCGAAAGCGAGAGATATTGCAATCTGTTCATAAAGTCAAATAGGCAAAAAAAAAGGACGCTGACTGTACAATCCGTACAGGCTGACGTGACAGGGCCATACGACCGTACGATGATGTGGCAGAGTTTGGTTGGCAGTTGAGGTCGAATGATGTTTCGACACGTGTCAACATGTGGTTGGTGGTTTGGTTCCACGTGACCCAGTCATGGGCTGCCACGTGGCACCTTTATATTGGTTGTTTTGATCAAAATATATTGGAGTCCGTGGGGTTCGACCCCCAGACCTCCCCACCATGTAAAGTCTTCACAACATCCACCCGACCACTGTACCGCCGCATGTTTCTTATTATACATGTGTGTTTTAATGTATTTCAATTCGCATATGTTTGTATATATGGGCGGGGTCGGGCCGGGGCTTAGCCCTGACCCGTGGTCGTATAGTTATTTCATGTGGCCACTGTATATATGTGTATGCGCGCGGTTGCAACGGAGTTCGGTCACATTACCATATGACTGTTATGCAAAGCGCGGGTTTTACATTGTGGTTGTAACAGTTGGCACGCGGGGTTTAAAACATAGCCCGTGGTCCTTGTGTTGTGCCATGTGACCATAACCGGAGCGCGGGGGGAGTTTAAAATAGTTGTAACCATTTAGCCTTTTTGCCAACGCGCGCGGTCACATGACCCTCACATGCCCAGGTGCTAGGCGGTTAGGGGCTGGCGCACCCATAATCGTCCTACAGTTCACACCGTTGGCGCGGTTGGGTCCGATGCTGGGTTTTCACGCTATTTATTGTGTGTGTGCCAGGTTCATTGGAAAAGGGTGTGTTTTGTAGATGCAGAGAAAACAAACTTGAAGGGGGGACTTCCAAGAGGCCTAACTTCTTCATTTTTCGACCGATTGAGGTGCCAAAAGAGCCCAGACAGGGGTTTTGGGACGCTCTGAAGCCATTGGAGCAGTCGGTTTGTCATTTTGAGCATTGTAAGACATGTTTTTGAGCACTTTTGAGCAATTAATAATAATGATCCATTGGAAGCTGGACCAGGAGATGTAGCCCAAGAGAGGGGTGAACTCCTT
>ML793227.1:186950-200041 GCA_009831015.1 Picea engelmannii
ATTAACCATGACGATGTTTGTATGAGAGCCTTCTCTCAATCCTTGAAAGGGAACACCAAAGAATGGTTTAGACATTTGCAGCCAGATACAATTAGCTCATGGGAGGAATTGAAGAATGTTTTCTTGAAGTTTTGGGGCAAGAACAAATCTTTGGAGCTACAACTTACAGAGTTCTACACCTTGAAATGGAAGAGAAATGAATCTATCTCTATATTCAGTAGAAGGTTTTCCAGTATTTACTACAAATTTCCTGAAGAGATTCAACCCACCAAAGCAGCTGCTATGTTCCATTATACAACAACTCTTCATCCAGATTTGTCTTTCCTCCTAATGGAAAGAAGACCCAAGTCCTTACAACAAATGTTTGATGATGCCCAGGATATTCAACACAACATCCAAGCATGTAAACAGATCCAAAATGAGGATTTAGATGCTAAAGAACACGAAAGTGAATATGAGCAAGAAATAGTTGATTGGAATCTCAAGCATAGAATTGACAATATCATGGGCCCTCTTGAAGTCTCGAATGCTTATGATCGTGCTAAAAATTGTTTTCCACTTGTCAAAAGAAAAGGTGTTGTTCTAGCTTCTAAGTCGTCTCCTGATAAACATGGAGCTGGTCATTTTGTAGACAGTCAAGAGGATGAGTTTGAAAACCAGTTTGTTGAAGAACAGATTAATGTTCCATGTCTGTTCTTATTAGATGACATTGCATATGATGTTGATTTGCCTATATATGAAAAATACAAGGATGATCTTGATATTGAAGACTTTCTTCTTCAGTGGTACAATGAGGAGAAAAATATTAGATCAACTGAAGCGAATTCTCTACCCTTATGCTTCACTGCATTCAAATTGTTGAAAGAGAATTCTCAGATTATTGTTGAGGCAAGTGAATTTGTGCTGATGCAAAGTCACACCGAACCAACAAAACAGATTGACAAGATATTGGAGCACTCTTCTCAGACACTTGATGACCCTATTCTTTGTTCTGAAGAAGACCTTATAGATTCAGAAATACAATCATTGATCAAAGAAAAAGTTGAAGGTGAGCATGTCCAAAAACCCAAAGAGATGGAAAAATGTACCTATGATGATACTGGGGAGAATGAAGAAGGTTGTGGGTCAGGTAACACAGCCTTTCCATTATGTTTTTCCTCATTCGAACTATTGAAACAAGATGGCGTTTCAAATCAAAAAATATTCAAGCATGAAGTTGAAAGCGAAGAAAGCATCGAGCTTACAGATAAAAACTCTCTCCCCTTATGTTTTTCTTCCTTTGAATGGTTAAGAGAAAATTATGAAATTTCAGAAAAAATAATGACTTCTGACTATATTCACACTAACACTATTTTACATGAAAATATTGTCATCGTTAAAGAACACCAACTACACTCACATGCATTGCACTATCATTATTTAGAAGGGTTTTTCAATTCAGAATTTCATCAGAGCTTAACCATCTGATTAAAGAGGAAGCTGATCAAGATTTTTTTTATCAAAGGTCTTTTCCTTTCTCCTAGAAATAATGCAAATGTTCAACAATATTACCCGCAAGACAAGGTATTTCAAGGTATTCTGTCTTCCCCTGAAAATGACGTGGCGATCCTATTTCTGAACAGTCTAGATATGGATGAAGATTTTGAAATTTCGCATATGAAAACTCCAAATAGCGGGGAAACCCTAGTAGAAGAATATTTCCCTTCTATCTTGATTCCTGAAAAGGATTCATTCTTTCATATGATTCAGGATCTCGGGACACATTATATGGGAAAGGTTTATGATCAGAATCTGCCAACAACAGTGGATTACAACGAATCAATGTCTGCACCAAATATTTTCACGTCAGATGATGTTCTTCAACCATGGTTGCTTTATGACTCAGGAAATCCCTACTACCAGACTTCTCAACGACTCTGTCAGTTTTTTAGAAGTCAACGAGTTGAATCACCTAAAAACAAAAATACAATGGAAGGAGTAAACCATGATGGTTGTTTTATGCATATTTTAAAAGATCCATTTGCAATCCTATTAGAAGAAATAAACAGTCCTAATGTTTTTGATTTTTTGAGAATTATGGATGAAGTTTTGAATGAATTATCAGTCAGCAGGATTTGGAGCAAGCTTGTGCAAGGAAAAAAGATGGTGGACAAAATGCTCACATGGTTTCATTGGCATTTCGATTTCACTTGATTGATAGTTCATTTCAGTAGTTAGAGTAGATATGAGTGTGCAAATAAGCTTGTTGGACATGCATTTTTCAGTTTATATTTCCAGTATTGTGTACAATCAGTTTCAGCAGTATATTCAATATCCAATTGAGAGTAGCGTGCGTAGTTTAGACTTCAACAGACACTAGTGATATGGTAGGAGAAGGGTACACGCACATGTTTTGGAATCAACCCAATGGATCAGGCACCGGGTCTACAAGTTCTTTGCTACCTCATAGGGAGGATAACATCCTTAGTTGGAGCCTATGTTATCACCGTAACAATTTTCAGACAAGATCCAAGTCTCGGGAATTTAGCAAAGCTACACTATCGCGTAAAAGCTTGATAGTTTGGAGAATTGAAAATTTAGAGGACTGGGGCATGTCTAGCGGCATATGGACAAATGTAGCGGAGGCAAAAAAGGTATAACTCGACAGACCGTCGATTACAAAACAACCCAGATCAACGGCTGGAGCCCATATCAAGTGGTAAACTTGCACGTGACTTAACCATATAGAGGCGGACCGGGGAAACCATTGTGGTTTTTAAGATGGACGCACGTCGCCTCCAGAGATACCTCGGGGCAAAGGGCGGGTTTCCTGAAACCACTTTCACCAAATCCCTGATGTCACATGTTCCTATGCGTCACATCAAACACTCATGGGGTACTGGTGGTGGCTGGTCGAAATAACCCCATCTCACTTGTTTGATACTTCAAAACCGTATAATGTCAGGTGAATGCTGCCATATAACGAACTTGAAAGCTAATCATTTGAAATGGATTGGCCAAGCGTGGTAAATCAATGTACCTGTCAGTGAGTCTCAGAGATTCATGATTGGAACTCTATAATTACTCAAGTATGAAGGCATCATTTTATCCATAAGAGAAGTAATCTCCAATTCGCTAAACTCTATGATCTCTGTAAGAATGTTTCGGTGTCTATGAAATTGGGATACATGGACCAAGCTATACCCAGTGAAACTGGTCATTCAGGCAACGTGGAAGATTTACCTACAAGCAGGAAGGAAAGGGAAATTGTGTGTATATTGGCAACTAAATTCCACACAGAACCTGCTATAGAATCAGGATTGGAAATCAATCTAAATCCCATCATGAAGGATATAAGTATCAACAGACAAGCTATAAAGAAGAAACAAACCAAATGACAAAAGAAAGAGATCATAGCCGAAACGGCTAAAAGTGTTGGAGAGAATCAATCGGTCTGGTTGGATACTCTAAAGGAGGAGATATCTAAGCTAACATGAACTCTCAAGTGGAGATAAGTATCTCCCAACAAGTTTTGGACAGTTGGCACCTAGATATGATGAACCTGCTCCTAACAGTTCCTCTAAAATAGGGCAACAGTTATTATAAATCATTTCTTGTTTGTAATTGATCTCTAATCCTAGAACGATGAGAAGTTTGAACATTTTGTATTCCATGAAGAAACCTTCTCTCTATATATATTACCTAGGGGATATAGAAGGCATGGAGAAAGGAGGAGCCTGCCCTCTGTGCAGGAAGACCTTTGTAAATTTTGGAGCCATAATGAATATATAAATGCAAAGGTGGATTTTGGACTATTTATGAAAAGATTCTAACTGGTGGTGTTATGAGTCTTGTTTCCCTTCATAGTATGTGATTCTTGTTATCTTATATTTCATTTTCCATTTTCGTCTGTTTAGATTGGAGAACTAGAGGCCCAAAATTCATCATTTGATGCTCTCAGCTTAGCAATTTAGACTATGTTTATCTCTTCTTAACTGATTCATAATTCATTACGATAATGCTGTGATATAGTTATATGTTTCTTTTTATTCTGATGCCATTCTAATTTTCAAATATAAACTTAGACTCACTGCCTCATTTAGCCAGGTCCTCTGATTAGTTGTCATGTTCCAACAATGCATCATTCATTCTAGACTCCATGACCGAAACATCATTTTCATTTCTCTAGTTATTTTATTCAAAAATCCCAAAAACAAACCAAATCTAGCCACCAATTCCCATAGATATACCCAATAACACGAGAGACGCCTCTCTAAGTTGAGAAGGCTAGTCCCTCAACTCTAAAGTTGGTTGAAACAATTACCCCTGTCATTTGTCTTTTCAGCTGGACAAAATTTATAGTTCTCTTTTTCCTCATGGGAAGCTTGTGAGAACTATAATTTTTACCCGAAGGAGGGGTTTTATCTCCTCCTCCGCTTGAAGAATAGTGGGTTGCTTTCTTACTGGGGTGGGCCATTGGAACGATGCTCCAAGATTATGTACTCTTGGAAGTGGTAGCTGGGGATTGGACACTCTTCTCACTGGGGCCTTTTCCCTGGTGTTTATACAAATCATTGGTCACTAGAATCAGGAGCAAAAGTGTTCTCGTCATTGTATCTGTCTTCGTTCAGGAGTGTATGGATAAAATAATTGTTGAAGCCAACTGTTACTAAATGTTCTACAAAAATCCCATTAGGGTCGACCTCTCTCAATATTTCAACATATCTTAGTTTCAAGTTGTTGAAATGGCTTGTGAATTCGTCAATATTATTGACGTTCCTGAACACGAAGTCCTCGACTTTCCAAGGAAAAGGAATGAACTGCTTTTTTCTCTTCTCATGGAAAAAATGCAACCAGTAGTTGTATTTCCTTGCTATTTTTGTAACAAACATTATGTTCGTAATGTGACATGGAAGGAAAGAAGGATTTTCCTTGTAGCCAAAAATCATCATTACACTGTAATTCTCCATTTGTTCAAGTGTCCCATTCCTGTCCAAAAACTTCGTTTCTTGGTTAGACATCCGGGGAGCATCCTTTCCTAAAAATAAATCTTTGAAAAATGAGACAAAGTCATTAAAAACCTCATAAAAACAATGGGATGCCTTGTGCCTCCACAAGGCATGGTAACAAAAGGTTATTGGGTCGAATTGACAGTTTACCTTCTTGGACACAGACGATTTTTCTAAATGGATAGTGATGTGCTATCGCGAAAACCAAGTAGGATGACATATAAAATTTCTTCTCTTGTTTGAACCATGACAATTGTGAACATATTTCAATGGAAATCAGCTTCCCCCAATAAAAAATAGCATGTTCCTTGACCATGAAATACAAAATATAAAGAATCATGTGGGAAATGCTTGTTGTGGATTCCTGTCCCATTATCCCCGTAAACAACCAGGAAATTTCCAGGAATGGATTTCTAAACGAACTAACTTGCAACCTTGTGATATATTCAGGAACTGTCGTCGGGTCTTCCAGGAACTCGGGTAAGAGGTCCACCCCGTTATCATGCTTTTTTAGGAACTCCTTGCAATCTTCTCCTCTGAAGGTCAATGTTGGCTCCGACAATCTCAACATCTTGTGGAAGACCTGAGGTGACAAAGAAACATGAGAGTGGTCCCGCAGTGGAATAATTCTTTGGCTTGAAATATATCTCTCGACGCACCAAGAGACCACCTCCTTACAGTCAAAGACTTCAGGGACACAGTCTGCACGAGCAATTCTAGAGGTCCAAACTACTTCATTCTGGGCGGAAGGGGATGAGTAGTAAGAATATGCCCTGGACCACTAGAAGTTCTGGTCATCATGCCTGAATATTTTCACTGTATCTCCACAGAACTACTGTCGAGTTGCTGCCATAAGTTGACGAGAACGTCCGTTTTCTCTAGATGATGTTTGAAATGAACACTTGGAAGGGATAATATAACCCTCCACAAATCTTGGTTTAATGCGTATGAATGGGAGATCTCCTCTAGCCTTTCTCTCATTAATGAAAATCTCTATGGTTCTTGCATGATGAGTTGTTAGCATTAAATCTTACTAATTGCATACTTAGAAAGAAGTGCGAAGGTGGTGGGGACGACGAAGAGCGATTAAGGATTGGATATTTCGTGAACCCGATGACCTGCGAAAGACATTCCATGATGTTTGAAATGAACACTCGAAAAGGATAATATGACCCTCCACATATCTTGGTTTAATGCGTATTAATAGGAGATATACTCGAGCCTTTCGCTCATTAATGAGAATCTTTATGGTTCCCGCATTATGAGTTGTTAGCATTAAATCTTACTAATTTCATATTTATAAAAGAAGTGCGAAGGTGGCGGGGATGGGGAAGAGCGATTAAGGAATGGATAAGTATGGAAAGCGGTCGATCAAGCTTCAAAATAGGGTCACAAGCGATACTCAAGAGAGGTGAGGGCCTGATGGTCAAATTGTATGTCTCGAAAATTTTGAGTGCAAAATGTGTAACACGGAAGAGGGCATGATGGGGCAGTCCAACGATCAACTTTCATATCACAGAACTTTGGGTGCTATTTGTAGGTTGCGGAACAATGGAAGCACAATCTTGAGCCCGCCTATCTAGGAACCCACAATCGAAGAAGTGGCTAAGTATGGAATGGGGAAGCGGTCGGTTGGACTCATGTTTGGTAATATATTGAAATTTGTAATGGATATCCCATTACCTGGAAATATCTTTTCTGCATGTTTCTGGACAAGTTGTGTAGGGATAGTCAATGTGGCTGTCTCCTCGAGCCTTTCGTTCATTAATGACAATATTTATAGTTATTGCATGATGAACTGTTAGCATTAAATCTTACTAATTTCATGCTTGGAAAGAAGTGTGAAGGTGGTGGGCACGGGGAACAAAGATTAAGAATTGGAGATTACGTGAACCCACCAACCTGACGATCCATGAAAGAGATTCCAAGAAATGGCCAAGTATGGAAAGAGGTCGGTCGAGATTCAAAATAGGGTGAAAAGGGATCCTTAGGAGATGTGAGGGCCCAACAGTCAAATTGTATGTCTCAGAACTTTTGAGTGCAAAATGTGTAACATGGAAGAGGGCATGATGGGGGAGTTCAGCGGTCAATTTGCATATCGCGGAATTCCGGGTGTTGTTTGTAGGTTGCAGAACAATGGAAGCACAATCTTGAGCCTGCCTATTCGGGAACCCACAATAAAAAAAGTGGCTAAGTATGGAATGGGGAAGCGGTCGGTCGGACTTGTTTTCAGTAATATATTGAAATTTGTAATCGATATCCCATTACCTAGCAAGATCTTCTCTGCATGTTTCTGGACAATTTGTGTAGGGATAGTCAGTGTGACTATTTCCTTGAGCCTTTCAAGAATTAATGACAATCTTTACAGTTGATGTATGATGAGTTGTTAGCATTAAAGATTACTAATTGCATACTTGGAAAGAAGTGCGAAGGTGGCATGCACAAGGAACAACGATTAAGAATTGGAGATTTCATGAACCCGCCAACCCGATGATCCGCGAAAGAGATTCCAAGAAATGGCCAAGTATGGAAAGTGATCGATCGGGCTTCAAAATAGGGTGACAAGGGATCCTCAGGAGACGTGAGGGCCCGATGGTCAAATGGTATGTCTCAGAACTTTTGAGTGCAAAATGTGTAACATGGAAGAGGGCATGATGGGGGAGTCAGGCGGTCAATTTGTATATTGTGGAATTCCGTGTGTTGTTTGTAGGTCACAGAACAATGGAAGTGCAATCTAGAGCCCACTTTGTCGGGAACCTGCGATAAAAAAAGTGGCTAAGTATGGAATGGGGAAGCGGTCGATCGGAGTTGTGATATAAAAGCATGAAGTCAATTAGACAACTCTATAGGCTCTTCAATCAAAGAATAGAGAAAGTGAGTCATAGTTATATTTTCCAGGATGTGTTTGCATAAGAGAAGTATTGAAAAACTACAGAGAAATCAATGGAGGGTTGTTGAAATAAACTTATTGTACTATCAACTTGACCGTGAGTATAACAACGAAAAACTTGAATTTTAATTGTGTGGTTGATATCATAGCCCCATTTGACTTCAACTAGCATATATCATTTTTTTTTCAAAATATTTGCGAAGAAGAATTTTTGTAATTTCATTAATAAAGTAAAAGTGCTCAAATAGAGGTCAAGGGATGGACAACTAGAGTATTCTTCCTTCTTGAGTGAAGGAATCAAGGAAGCGAGAGGGAAATAAGAGATCGTTCACTCAGTAAGGTTGAGATGAGAACAAAACTTCTTGGGCGGGGCCCCAACTCCCACTTCGTGAATTAGTGTTGCTATGTTCTATCTACATTACAAATGGAATTGAATGTTGGTTTGAAACTACGTGTGAAATTCATTTATCTTTCCGTGGAAGCCTCATGTGATCGGCACAATTCATTGTCACATACTTGTTCCATGCTTAATATTTGATCAAATTACTTGAGTCTATACAATATTTAAGAATTACGAGACTATCGAACCATGCAAACGAGAAGAGGTGTTAAATCCAACAAAGAAGCCCCAACCAAGATTCCAAGGCAATTTTTTAATAGTAAATCTATAAGCAAAATAGTGGGTAATATATATTTATCCATAGACATTGGATTGAGTTCTTTGCACCGAAGCATTGAACATACTTGTCATAAATACAGGTAGAGGAGTTACAAAAAAAAAGCATACAATTATGTGTTGTTCATCTAGTGCAACAACATGCAGAAGGCATTGACAAGCTCTTGAACATGCATACAAAATTGATTATCATGCTTTTTTAGGAAATCCTTGCAATCTTCTCCTCTGAAGGTCAATGTTGGCTCGAGAAATTTCAACATCTTGCAGAAGACCTGAGGTGACAAAGAAACATGAGACTGGTCCCGCAATTGAATAATTCTTTGGCTTGAAATATATCTCTCGACGCACCAAGAGACCATCTCCTTACATTCAAAGACTTCAGGGACACATCCTGCACGAGCAATTCCAGACGTCCAAATTACTTCCTTCTTGGCGGAAGGGGATGAGTAGTAAGAATATGGCCTGGATTACTAGAAGTTCTGGTCATCATGCCTGAAGGTGTTTACTGTATCTCCATAGAACTGTTGTCAAGATGCTGCCATAAGTTGACGAGAACATTCATTTTCTCCAGATGATGTTTGAAACAAAAACTCGGAAGGGAGAATATAACCCTACACAAATCTTGGTTTAATGCATATCAATGGAAGATCTCCTCGAGCCTTTCATTGATTAATGACAATCTCTACGGTTCTTGCATAATGAGTTGTTACCATTAAAGCTTACTAATTTCATACTTAGAAAGACGTGCAAAGGTGGCGGGGATGACGAAGAGCAATTAAGGATTGGAGATTTTGTGAAGTCGCCAACTCGACGATGCACAAAAGAGATTCCATGATGTTTGAAATGAACACTCGGAAGGGATAATATAACCCTCCACAAATCTTGGTTTAATGCGTATTAATGGGAGATATCCTCGAGCATTTCACTCATTAATGACAATCTTTACGGTTCCTACATGATGAGATGCTATCATTAAAGATTAATAATTGCATACTTAGAAAGAAGTGCGAAGGTGGCGGGGGACGACGGAGAGCGATTAAGGATTGGAGATTTCGTGAAACTGCCAACCCGACGACCCAGGAAAGAGATTCCAAGAAATGGCCAAATATGGAAAGCGGTCAGTCAAGCTTCAAAATAGGGTCACAAGTTATACTCAAGAGAAGTGAGGGCTCGACGGTCAAATTGTATTTTTATGAACTTTTGACTGAAAAATGTGTAACATGGAATAGGGAATGATGGAAGAGTTCAACGATCAATTTATATATCGTGGAACTCCGGGTGTTGTTTGTAGGTCGTAGAACAATGGAAGTGCAATGTTGAGCGGGCTTGCCCGGGAACCGACGATCGAAAAAGTGGCTAAGTATGGAATGGGGAAGTAGTCAGTCAGACTCATGATATAAAAGCATGAGACATTTTCGAAAAAACGACTAAGTAACTAGAAAGGGAAAGTAGAGGGGAACAATAAAGGGGAATTTGGTTGTTAATTTTTATATCGGAGAACTCTGGGTGCTGTTTGTAGGGCACAGAACAATGGAAGCACAATCTTGAGCTTGCCTGGATGAGAACCTGCGATCGAAAAAGTGGTTGAGTATGGAATGGGGAAGTGGTCAGTCAGACTCATGATATAAAAGCATGAGTATAAATGTGAACGTGTGAATCCTCCAACCCGCACACTTAGACATTTTCCGAAAAACGACTAAGTTACTAGAAAGGGAAAGTAGAGGGGAAAAAGAAAGGGGAGGGCAATTTTCAGAAGCGGGAATTGGTATTAACAAAGCCCCATTGATGGTCTTAATAGTAACTATGAAGTGCATTATACAACTATACATGCTCTTCAATCAAGGAATAGAGAAAGTGAGTCATAGTTATACTTTCCAGGATGTGTTTGCATAAGAGAAACATCGAAAAGCTACAAAAAAATCAATGGAGGGTTTTTCAAGTAAAATCATTGTACTGTCAACTTGATCGTAAGTATAACAACGATGAATTTTAATTTTAATTTTGTGTGGTTGATATCATAGTCCCATTCGACTTCAACTAGCATATATCCTTTCATTTCAAAATATTTCTGAAGAAATTTTTTGGTAATTTCATCAATCAAGTAAAAGTGCTAAAATAAACTACATATTACATTTGCTTCATAGAGCTTACATTAAAAGGAAAGGCATGTATTGCATATTCTTTAAGATCATAGAGAAACCGCTAAGATCCTGAATCTATCAAGCAAGCCATAATTCAAAAACCGGGCCCATGAGAACCTTGAACTACAATACGAAAGCACATGAACAAAAGTCTGCCAAACACAAGACAAGAAAAAATCAGGAGAGATTGGGCATTGCATTCCATCTATAACCAAATCCCCAAATGGGCACCAATAAATTTGTCTATTACTATATTACTATGAACCAAGATCACTATGAACATTTTCTTTGTTGGACACACCAACCACACTGAGAGGGGGGGCTGAATCAGTGTAGGACTCTTTTTCAAACTTCCCTTCACAAAACTTATTAGCTAGCAATAACCAATTACTTAACACTCATTACCGTAATTTATAATCAGTTGTATGTGAACATATATCAACAACATAAAACAACAACATATATCATCAATAAGTCATCACCACAAGGAACACAAAGAACACAAGATGTATGTACAATTTTCTTTTTATTACGGACTACAATCCTTGGGTTATCAACAACAACTAAATAGAGTTACAACTCCATAAGAGCACCCGTTCTACAATGCAAGACTCAGCTTACACAACTCAACACCAAATGATAAGAGGAATCAATTCTCAACAGATACCAATTTGTCAACAAGTACACGACCTGTCAATAGTGCAACATGCGTATGTACTACAACATGTGTATGCCTTGGCGTTTTCTCTCTATGAAAAAATCGGATCCTTTGCAGCCTTTAGTCACATCTACTTTTGTCTTTCAGTGTCCCATATGAAGCATAACCAATCACAAAACATCTATGCTCTCCCACATCTTACTCATGCTCCTCAACTATACAATATCAATGCTACTTAGTCATGTATAAGAAACCAATATACTATGACAATCATATCAATACTGAATCATAAGAGTGTTGCTCACTCTATCAATCAACCAACATAACCATATCACAACAACCATACCAAGAATGCCTTAAGAATTCACCATACAATAAGAAATAATATCCATCAAGACAACTATGTAACCATACCAGAGTTTCTATGGCAGATCTGAGCCCATGGAATGCATATCTGGAACTTGCTTTAGACTTCAAGAACCTGGCATGAACTCACACTCAAGTCTCCATGACTTCATCCAACTACATGCGCTCTGCCTTCCTTTAGCCCCTTGCTATGCTCAAGAGATGATTTTCATAAGAGACCTTTGCTTCTTATTTATACTCTCCAAGTAGCTTCCTTAGAAGCATCTTCTAGGCCACTTTGTCCACATAACCACTTTGTCCACATAGTCACCTATGTCCAACTTTTCCCTATTTTCCACTTGTCCATGTATCCAATAGCCACTTGACCACTTAACCCATTTTCCTCGTTTTAGGGTTAACCTTCTTATAACCATTTTCCATAATTAGAAAGTTCTCCATTTACTTTATTATTTAAATAATCCTCCTCGACTTTGCCACTTCACTTTATTATTTAAATAATCCTCTTTGATTTTGTCACTTCACTTTAATATTTAAATAATCCTCTTTGACTTTGTCACTTTATTATTTAAATAATCCTCCTTGACTTTGTCACTTCACTTTATTATTTAAATAATCCTCTTTGATTTTTTCAATTCACTTTATTATTTAAATAATCCTCTTTGACTTTGTCACTTCACTTTATTTTTTAAATAATCCTCTTTGATTTTGTCACTTCACTTTATTATTTAAATAATCCTCTTTGACTTTGTCACTTCACTTTATTATTTAAATAATCTCTTCTTTGCAAGAACTTTGACTTCTTTGACCTTTTGGGACTTCAAGCCAACATATGAGGGTCCTCCAACTTCATAAGGCAATAACTCTCAAACCGTGAGGAGTTATGTGACGTTCCACATACCACCAGAAATGGCTTAACAAGCACTATCCATATAGGATAGTTTCACTGACAAATTCACCAATCTTCATCTCATTATTCCACAATTAAGCATGGTTTCTCTAACCATACTGCTAGGATAATTCAACTGTAAAGCGTCTTCCCGTGAGAGATTTCACCATAAGGGGACCACTTTGGATTTCACCACAAAGCCTATTCCCGTGAGGGATTTCACCATAAGGGGACCACTTTGGAGTTCATCCATTTGTACAACATGACCTTTGGATTTCACCGCAAAGCATCTTCCCATGAGGGCTTTCACCATAAGGGGACCACTTTGGAGTTCATCCATTTGTACAACCATGACAAGACAATAATGAGTCATCTTTACATCAATCCAAATACAACTCATTGATCCATCTTCATCTATGCATACGAATATGACTCCTCTTGACATCAATCCATTGACATCAAGGTCAATACATGATCCATCAATCA
>ML793227.1:200091-214762 GCA_009831015.1 Picea engelmannii
ACCAAGATCACTATGAACATTTTCTTTGTTGGACACACCAACCACACTGAGAGGGGGGGCTGAATCAGTGTAGGACTCTTTTTCAAACTTCCCTTCACAAAACTTATTAGCTAGCAATAACCAATTACTTAACACTCATTACCATAATTTATAATCAGTTGTATGTGAACATATATCAACAACATAAAACAACAACATATATCATCAATAAGTCATCACCACAAGGAACACAAAGAACACAAGATGTATGTACAATTTTCTTTTTATTACAGACTACAATCCTTGGGTTATCAGCAACAACTAAATAGAGTTACAAATCCATAAGAGCACCAGTTCTACAATGCAAGACTCAACTTAAAAAACTCAACACCAAATGATAAGAGGAATCAATCCTCAATAGATACCAATTTGTCAACAAGTACACAACCTGTCAATAGTGCAACACACGTATGTACTACAACATGTGTATGCCTTGGCGTTTTCTCTCTATGAAAAAATCAGATCCTTTGCAGCCTTTAGTCATATCTACTTTTGTATTTCAGTGTCCCATATGAAGCATAACCAATCACAAAACATATATGCTCTCCCACATCTTACTCATGCTCCTCAACTATACAATATGAATGCTACTTAGTCATGTATAAGCAACCAATATACTATGACAATCATATCAATATTGAATCATAAGAGTGTTTCTCACTCTATCAATCAACCAACATAACCACATCACAACAACCATACCAAGAATGCCTTAAGAATTCACCATACAATAAGAAATAATATCCATCAAGACAACTATGTAACCATACCAAAGTTTCTATGGCAGATCTGAGCCCATGGAATGCATATCTGGAACTTGCTTTAGACTTCAAGAACCTGACATCAACTCACACTCAAGTGTCCATGACTTCATCCAACTGCATGCGCTCTGCCTTCCTTTAGCCCCTTGCTATGCTCAAGAGATGATTTTCATAAGATACCTTTGCTTCTTATTTATACTCCCCAAGTAGCTTCCTTAGAAGCATCTTCTAGGCCACTTTGTCCACATAACCACTTTGTCCACATAGTCACCTATGTCCAACTTTTCCCAATTTTCCACTTGTCCATGTATCCAATAGCCACTTGACCACTTAACCCATTTTCCTCATTTTAGGGTTAACCTTCTTATAACCATTTTCTATAATTAGAAAGTTCTACATTTACTTTATTATTTAAATAATCCTCCTTGACTTTGCCACTTCACTTTATTATTTAAATAACCCTCTTTGATTTTGTCACTTCACTTTAATATTTAAATAATCCTCTTTGATTTTGTCACTTTATTATTCAAATAATCCTCCTTGACTTTGTCACTTCACTTTATTATTTAAATAATCATCTTTGATTTTGTCAGTTCACTTTATAATTTAAATAATCCTCTTTGACTTTGTCACTTCACTTTATTATTTAAATAATCTCTTCTTTGCAAGCACTTTGACTTCTTTGACCTTTTGGGACTTCAAGCCAACATATGAGGGTCCTCCAACTTCATAAGGCAATAACTCTCAAACCGTGAGGAGTTATGTGACGTTCCACATACCACCAGAAATGGCTTAACAAGAACTATCCATATAGGATAGTTTCACTGACAAATTCACCAATCTTCATCTCATTATTCCACAATTAAGCATGGTTTCTCTAACCATACTACTAGGATAACTCAACTGTAAAGCGTCTTCCCGTGAGAGATTTCACCATAAGGGGACCACTTTGGAGTTCACCGCAAAGCCTATTCCCGTGAGGGATTTCACCATAAGGGGACCACTTTGGAGTTCATCCATTTGTACAACCATGACCTTTGGATTTCACCGCAAAGCGTCTTCCCATGAGGGCTTTCACCATAAGGGGACCACTTTGGAGTTCATCCATTTATACAACCATGACAAGACAATAATGAGTCATCTTTACATCAATCCAAATACAACTCATTGATCCATCTTCATCTATGCATACGAATATGACTCCTCTTGACATCAATCCATTGACATCAAGGTCAATACATGATCCATCAATCAAGGTCAATACATGATCCATCAATCACTACATAAATATACTATGACAAGACATTGTTCCTTTGACATCAATCCTTTGGCATGAATGAAAACATGATCCAATATGCTTCTGATAATACTATGAATCAAGATCACGTTGACCTGACAATGTTCTAACATTACTAGTTCTGGAAAAGAGTGTTAGCATTTAACTTAATGGAGTTTGAACAATTCCAAATTTCCAATATTATTGAAAATGCATGATGGTTCCGTTTAGAGGAGCAAACAATTTTGACGACTCAAAGGATGCACCTGATTTGTTCACAGTTGGGTACTTTGCATGAGGTCTTTCCTCATGCTTCTCATTCCTGGAATCAACAATCGTATGCACTTCCAATTCACTTTGTCATGGAACTGCAAAAATATATTCATATCTTGATTGGGTAGCATGGAAAAATAAAAATCAGATTATTTCGTTTCTTGTCAACGCATGATACGATTTTTTTTTTTTTTTTTGGTTCAGTCGATATGCAGTATGGCATTGTCCTCATTTAATGTAAATTTTCTATGGATGTAAAAGTCGCATAACATGTAGACAATGTTTTCCTTTTTCTATAGGTATAATTCATATGACAATTCCGCCAACCAAGGAAGCACATCTTGTAATACAGGTTATCTAATTGTATAATGTACAATTGTGTTGCTGAGGGTTCAGATGGCAGCGTTGAGGAAATGTATGTATATGTAAGGGCATTTTTTACTACATCATAGACAATCAATTGTGCCATCATTTATGAAAGCAGAGGTAGAAGCAAGAGAGTTTCATTTGGCACATACAGGCTCAAAGGGGTCGAGTATGCATTTGATGCAACCAAAACACCCTCAACCTGTGCACATGAGCATAGTTAGTTAATATATTGAACAATATAATATATATGTGCACAACAAAAAAGATGCACAAAATTATTGAAGGCAATTTTATGTGCAAAGTGTGGATGGAATTGTATATGTATACGTACAACAGTTGTCGAGCTAGTTAGTTTCTTGAGATCCTGTACTATGTATGTTCACAATTCTATTACAAATTTTGCTTGGGTTGTGCGAAAGATCCTTTCTTTAACATTTGTTTTATTTGTTATATTTTTTAAGAGCATAATTGGAAATTGACCTTTATGCAATTGTTGTTCCATTGAAGAAAATAAATTTGAATAGGCGTCGAACAATTGTAGCTACAACATGGAACAATGTAATAGTTGTGTAAGATAACTGAGATATATGAGCATGTGAAAGTAAAGGACAAAAATGGATATGGAGAATGGTACCATTAACTTGTTGTTTTCCGAGTCTCCATCTTTTATATGGAGAATGTGTTGCGAGCCAACTTTTCTCGCGAGTGTGACAACTACACCAATGGTTCTGATTAGGTAAATGTCATTGCTCTCTGCAAGTTGGAGGATTGTTGTGTCCGGTACGAAACGATATTTTGAACAAACTGTGGGAATTTTTTCCACAATACTTGTTTCATTGAGGGACATAATTTGATCACAATCACCACGGTCATATACTATTTTCGGTAATATATTGAAATTTGTAATGGATATCCCATTACCTGGCAAGATATTTTCTGCATGTTTCTGGACAAGTTGTGTAGGGATAGTTAGTGTGATTGTCGTCATGGATTCGTTGTCTGTCATGTCAACACACATAATGCATCTATTTTTGTTTGCCTTGTTAAAGTAGGTGCTATACACGACCATTATGTCCCCGATAAACACTTGTCCAGTTCAACGGTTGTTCAAGCCTTCTATCGATAATATATTTGGTGTTATAAGTTTAGGCCTGGTGACATTTTTTGAACAAAAAAAGTAATGTGAATGGCAGTTTGTATCATTTTTTTTTTCATAAATGTACAAGTAGATGCACAATTTGGATGAAGTATGCAGGTCAGAGTTTTGTAACTATACCTCTTAGTATGTGAAGCTTGCACTATGTTGGATGTTTCAGTTGTGCTCGTCGATACTTCTTGTGAACTGAAAAGCATGTGTTGTAGATGACATCAACATATTTATTGTGGCATAGATGAATAAATAACTCAGGTTATTTGTTTGCTAAACATATTAAGAGAATAATGTATGAATATTTAATTTTGGCCTTGTTGTTATGTTGATGTTTGCGATGATTGACTACTCATGCCCATGTCACTCGTCCAACTTTTTCTAATTCAAACATGTGTACATTGAACATGACATTGACTAAATAAGCATATGCATTGTATATTGTTCATAATTGTTCTAGATGTCACATACATGCTCGAAGGGGATCGAGTATGAAATAGGGTGTCAAGAGATACTTAGAAGATGTGAGGGACTGGCGGTCAAATTGTATGTCTCGAAAAGTTTGAGTGCAAAATGTGTAACACAGAACATGGCATGATGGGGGAGTCCGATGATCAATATATATATTGTGGAACTCCAGGTGATTTTTGTAGGTCACGAAACGATAGAAGCACAATATTGAGCCCGCCGGCCCGAGAGTCTGGTTGTCAATTTGTATATTGCGGAACTCCGGGTGTTGTTTGCAGGACAAAGAACAATAGAAGCACAATTTTGAGCCTGCCAGCCTCGAAACCCACGATCAAAAAAGTGGCTAAATATGGAATGGGGAAACGGTCGGTTGGACTTGTGATATAGAAGCATGGGTGGAAATGTGACCCCGTGAGTCCGCCAACCCGCACACCTACACGTTTTCGAAAAAATGACTAAGTAAAGTAGTGAGAAAGGGAAAGTAGAGGGGAAAAAGAAAGGGGAATTCGGTTAAGTATAGAAGAGGGAAAAAAAAGGGATAAAAAAGAGTGGGAAAACAGAAAAGGGGAGGGAAATTTTCGGAAGTGAGAAGTCTCAACAAAGCCCCATTGTTGCCAAATCATCATTTTCGAGTCCAATATTTTATCCACATACTCGTTTTATGTGTTTGATTTACTATCACTATTGGTATACCTTTTCAAAGATTGTACTTCAACTTTCTCTACTGTGGCATATAAGACTTCATACTCTTAGCCAATTATATGTTTCTTTCAATGTAGCAATGCAGAAAATACAATGGACATGAAGGTAAGTTGGTATGTAGAAAGACATGTAAAAAAATAAATACAGTTCTATTTATTTCAATGTAGCAATACAAAAAATACAGGTGACATGAAGATAAGTTATTATGTAGGAAGATATGTAGTATCTACATATAATAAATTAGGTGCAAAGTAGTAGAATAAATATACAAATAACAAATGAAGTACAAAACAATGGAATATGAAATAAGGGATGAAGCATGCACCTTTGTATGTCGTCTTCAACATTTGTGGTTAAGAGTCCTTCGTCTTGTCCAGTTATTTTGTTTGTTTCAATGTGGGAACACACAAAATACAATGAACATGAATGTAAGTTGGTATGTAAGGGAAACCAAGTAATATGTACATGCAATAAATGAGAATCAAAGGAATAGAGTAAAAGATAGAGTTAGAAGCATGCACCTTTATTTTTCTTGATCCATAGTTGTGGTTATATAGAACTTTTTCTGGCCAAAATCTATTACAAGCCATAAAATATTACGAAGTTGGATGATCCTAGCTGAATAATTTGGTTTTGTGCAACAAAGTATCCAGATATGCTTTGAGACATGGAAATATGATTTTGTAATATGATTGATGTATATTTCATAATTCAAGTACAAGACAAATTGTATCATGGTTAGACCAATATGTGTCTAAGATAAAGAGGGTGTGTTGTGAAATGGGCACATTTGACCATACATGGTCAATAAATGCGTTTTGTATATGCTTAATATTATCCAAAAGAAAGCGAAGATTGTAATTGCCCATGTAGTTTTCCAATTCTTTTGTTATGGCACTATTTTGTAGCATGTCAACATTGAAGTCTCCTAGAATGACAATGGTTTCGTTCAGATGTAAATGGTGTAATGCATTTGAAACAACATTCATTATGTTGGGAAATTTTGCATGTAGAGCAACATAGAGATTCAATATTGAAATTTGCAATCCATGGAAAATTACTCTTGCTAGCACCATCTCAACATTTTTTTCTTCGAAATGCATATGATCCAAAATTGTTATATGTTTTTTCACTAATATCATCATTCCATGCGTAATGTAACTTGATATGCAATTGTGATTTGGAAATTGTTTGTTTTGCATGCATAATGTCATGTATGTTTCTTGCAAGCACAAAATCTCAAATTGCATTGTGTCATAGTCATTGAGTATATCATTCATATGTGCATTTAAACTCTGTGTGTTAAGTGATAGAATTGATACAGATGAGTTTGTTTGTATGGATTGGTAATCATATCAAAGATGCCCGTTTTCACTAGTCCGAAGGTGTTGCATCTCAATATCGACTTTATGTTTGACTTTGAGGTTATCTTTTGTAAGAGTGTTTAACAAATACAAGGACTCTATGTTTCTCACATGGGACAGAGCTGTGTATACAAGTCCATGTATTTGTATTCCAGTAGGGTCGAAGGCAACATTATCAAGTGTTAGCCCTTGTGATCTATGGATTGTACATGCACATGCAAGTTGAATTGGAAACTGTTTTAGAATCTTCACTTGACCTGTCTTTGTCGATGTTGATATTGGTTTTGATATTCACAATATAGGTGTCCATTCACGTGAAGTGTTTGAATTATATAGATAAACTAACTTGTTGGTTTGTCAGTGGCCAATATACGGGTCATGGAACTTTATCTAGAGGACATCAATTTTTCTATTTTGGTATAAGCTTTGAGTATTCCATCTGCACCATTCACTAGTCCATCCTATGAATCATAGTTGCAGGCATATATTTCAACTAGCATGTCTAATTTCAAGACAAGTTGCAAAGGGAAAGTTGTTGTATGTTGATGACATGGTACATTGCCATGGTTTTCTTCTTCAAGATCAATTGAATTGATGATGATATCATTGCCAGGAATGAGCGATATCATATACTTGTTATGCGTTGCAACATCCTTATTCTTGTAGAATAGGTAAGGGAAGGTTGGGTCGGTTGGGGAAGGTCACATGCAACTTGAATTGATATATGTTAATTCATCACATGTTTGGTTGTTTGTCTGCATTATATTTAGAATTGCAATAAATTTTTCATTTGTCTGATGCATTGTAGTATGTAATTCAAATCATTTTATGTTGTCTTTCCAAAATTCATGCGTCATTGTTTGCATGTTGGCCATAGGTTGCTCAAATATGAGAGAATATTGTATGGGTTGTGCCTGGTAAATATCTCCACATAATACCATATCCAGGTTTCCAAAGTATTTGGTTTGGACATGTTTTATTTTTCTCAGTCGATTGTCAATGGAATATAATAAGCGACTTCAAATAAAGGATGCCTCATCTATGAACAAAATTTGTAGTTCGTCATAAAGATTTGACAAGGTATCTAACATTTCTTTGCTGAGTGGAAGAAAATGCGACTTGTTAAAAGGAATCAATAATGCAGAGTGGACTTTTGTTCCACCTGCATTATATGCAGTTTTTCCCGTATATGCAAGTATCAGTCCCTTTGGTTTCATAGGGTCACTCAGATTGTTTGAATCATACATTCGTATAAGAATTTGGAATAATGATTTTGATGTGAATGTCTTCCCTTTTCCCACCCCACCTGTAAGGAACAAGTGCACAAGAGTGTGCATGTTTAAGCGTTTCTTCATTGCAATATCCTTTAGGATTGCTTGCTGCTCTCGATTCAACAGTCGTCTAATTCTGTATTATTCTTCATTTTTTATAAAGAAAAGGATCTTCTGTGACTTTAAACCCAAGATTGATACGTTTTTCAATGGCAGCTACTCAAGGACAAGGAAAACCTACTTGCAAGTCATAGGATTCACAAAAAGTTCTAGTTGTTTTATGCTTTGTTGATGTCTCATCAACATTGCCAGGGTTTTCTAGTTCTTCAAGTGCACTTTCTAAATCACCCCATGCTGGGTTGACATTGTATGTAAATCTAGTCTCATTGGTTTATACCGTAGTCTCGTAAACAATATATACAACTTCCCATGTAGCGAAGGTATGTTTTAATGTGTCTTCATTTTGATCAAATGGAACATACAACAATAGTTTCTCTCTACAGAAGTTTTTATAGTCGGTGTGTTTGTTATATTTGACAAAGCGTATTACATTTGTTTTTTTTCTTTTTGATATGTGTGTACCATTTTTTTTGTAATGCGATACGCATTTTGCAAGGCATATATGCTTAATGGGAGGTGGACGTTGGAGGTAGTAATCAATAATAGACCGACATATCACGTCCTCTGAATTATTAGGCTCTTGTTTTAGCAATAATGGTGGTTTAAGCATGAATGTCCGTGTGTCAGCTAGATATGTGTTTATGAAGACACATTTCCTTGAACTATAGTTCAGAGGCAGGGAAAGTGCGATGTGGACTACTTGTTGAGCATACATTTGTTGAAGATTAAGTAATGTATTTCGAAGTGTACATATCATTTGCATAGCGTCAATTTGACTTTTTTCATGTTCTATGCGTATTCAACTGAATGCACTTGTCATAGATATGCCAACCTTTGTCATGTACGAAGTACAATACGATGCCACAACATATGCATCGAGGAAAAATTGCACATCTTTATTTGCATTCCACATATTTGGCATGTCCTTGGAGAAACCATTGTTCCAAATATGTGAAGGTTTTCATTTAAGGAAAATTGTTGGTTTATTAAGTGTAGATTGTATCACTTGGATGTACTCATCTTTTGTCATATTTAGTTCCACCAAGAAGTCTTCAAAGCTCATTAAGTCATCGAAGTCTCATTGTTCTAGAAATGTGAACAAAGATTTTTATTTCTCAATGAGAACATTGTCCTCTAAAGTAATTGGTTCTATGATTCTTGTTGTTCTCATCGACGACATAGGGAAGTTGTATTTGCTTTTTGTATTTACAGCTTCTTGTATGGTAATATCTATGAAATTTGGCAAGTTATTGATCCAAATGATCTGTGTTGCATGTTATGTATTTGTCCAAAAACTGCTCGATTTGCAAGTTGTTGTCATTTCCATAGATCGGTGCATCCTCTATCCATAATAGTGTGTGGTCATGCTCATTCCCTCTATTTTGTAACTCAGTTACAAAATAGTAGTATGATATTCTTCCGAAGAACATATAGTCATGACATATCAATTGCTTCAAATCATTTACTCTATGTCTGTAGTAACGAGTACATGTCACTGGGTCTTTTCTCATGAGGTAGTCAATGTCATCATTTTCCAAGGTCTCAATTTGTTTTTTCCTTTTATTGTTCCTATACATTGCAGACACCGTAGTCACCAACGGATCCCAACGATGCTACACACTTGTGAATGTGATGAAAAAAGTTGGAGGTCCCAATTGTCGGATCATTGCAAATATAGTTTTCTTGTTTTGCTGTAAATGGTCCAGAGAGATGCGCATTTTTTTGAAATCTATGTATCCAACATCACATTTTAGGATTTTTTCTAGGTTTTCTTTGTACTTGACATATTTGGCCAATAAATTTCTTCCTTGTAGCTGGCCTTTTCTTATTAGAACCCATATTCAAGAGAGCACTTTCTGAATTAGTATGCGCATTGTTTTGAAAAACAAATTTGTTGTGTGATAGGAGAAGTCATTGCTTGAATGTAGCAGTTCCCATCGAACTATTTTTTGGTAGCTGAATCATTCTGTGATTCCAGTGGCACATGGATCTCCATAGAATAGTGTTGGGAAGTTCATTTCCTCTGCAATCTTTTCCTTGAATATTCCAAGTGGACGTTTCCCTTCAGCAGGTGCGATTTCCAAAATCTTGTCTTGCAAGTCATGGATGCGTTGTGAGTCAGTGAATCCATGTATCAAAGTTTCCATAAGTCTTTCATTCTCCAATTCACCGCTTGTATCAAGGTCAGTAGTAGTCTCGAAAGTTTGTGCAGAGTTTTCATTTCCTTGTTCAAGGACATGGTTCCAGTTCTCATTTATACAAATCTTTTCCGCCTTGTACATGCTTCTAGAACATAGTTCTTTTAATTATTTCATGACAATGTCTACACACACTCTACTTGTCTGGTATGCATTCTTGTATTGCAAACGTATTTTGAGAGATACAACAATCATCATTGTTTCTCTCATGGATTGTGGCAATGCTTTTTGAATAACATCTAGTTGGACATGCACGTTAATAATTGACCCCGTTAAGCTGATTTGGGGTCATTTATAGCCTCAGGGTCAGATATGTGAAAATGCAATTCGCAGAGACACTAGTCTCTCTTCAAGTTCTGTAAGTGTACTTACATCTGGTAGTGGTGTGTTACATCTTATTTGTTCAGGTGTTGAAAATTGTGGCAGTTTTCCATTTTCAAGTGATCTTTTGCATGGAAGACAAATTTTGCTAGTGAAAAATATTCTATCATTTACTGTCAAGCTGATGTATTCTTTTTGCAAGTCAGGGGTGAAAGACTTAATTTTATCTATGAAATGTAATTCCTCGCAAATCACACATGCAATGCAAGGAGTGTCTTCAATTTGTTTCATATAGCTTTGCTTTGCATCTCTTTTTCCTAGACGAGGATGCGTAGAAATTATTCGTTGGTTTTCAATGTTGGCATTGTGCAGTGTTTGATCCAATGTATGATATGTGATTTTCCCCCCTCGATCAGTACCATGACCACTGTGGGATATGTAGCTACACATGTTTCTCTCACGTATCTATTTTTTCAACATCTGGCAGGTTAACTTATGGTTTCCACTCGAAACTAGTTTCACATGTTGACAAGCCATGTTGAAGGTAGAATCGACATTGTTATGGGAATTGCCTCCACACCATGTTGATGATGAAAATGGTGATGGTCTTTGTCATAGGACATTTGATGTTTGTGTTCAATAGGAAGTGTGTAAATGCACTCATGTTGTGCACGCACAACTTTTTTTAGATTGTGATATGTGACTTTGTGTTTCTTTCTCAAGCTTCCTTCCACCTCAGGATGATTGGTCGTACAATTGAGAGGTCTAGAAGGAAGTGGACTGATGTGTTTATGTCTTTCATGTATGACCTTTTTCAAGTTGTGATAAATCAGTCTACTCTTTTTGTTTAAGCTCTCTATCACCTGATGACAATTGGGATGAGTTTCATCATGACTACATAGCGTGTGACGCTTATGTAGATTCGATGCAATTTGGTTGGCATGGAAAGTGAATCTTGAACTAGTAGTATTTCTTATCAAAGTTTGATAATGGGCGTGTGGCATATTTGTTTTCGATGATATGATGTCAATTGTTTTATCGTAGTTTGAATCAATACAATAGAAATGGACAATATTGTCTAAAAGGCTTGACCAAACCTGGATATTTACTCTGAATATGACAAATATCCAGTGTAAAAAAAATGTCCCACCCTCTATATTTTCTTTCTCATATGACATTTCCATATTTACAATATATTGTTGCCAACTTCCAATTGTCGGCATACTTTATATGAGATATGGTAGAAGGTGTTGATGCAAGCAGTCAAATGTCTGTTGAGTTCCACCTATAACTTCATTGCAAAAGGATTGTATAGTGTAAAGGCACATTGATTGTACATCAAACTCTGTTGCTATCAAATAGAAGATTGCATTGAACATACTATCTCCACAATTAGATGTCCTAGTTGTTGCTATGTGTAATCCATGAGAGTTCATATGATGCATAATTCGTTTCCAATGGGATTGAAGGTTTTTGCAGGTTAGGGACAAGTAAATATCAGATCCTCCAAGATTGCATATGGATAATTTTTTTATAGAGTAGAGGTTCATAATGACCACTTAGAGGATTGTCATCATGGAACAAGATGCAATATGGATCTCTAGATGAAATTTTGTTGAATAGTAGATGTCTTATTTTTCTTGTTAATGACCAAATTCCAATTGATATATTCATCCACTTGGCTAGCCACTGTATACATAATGTATCTCCCCAACGTCGTCTCTCATGTGGAGGTAGGTTTGCATATGCAGAGAACCACATCTTTGAAAGATACGTACTGACATCATGTATTCCATGCAATTGGTAAAGAAAATGATATGCCAATTCGTATTGATACGACTCTAATGCCTCAATGTTGCCATTTTCTAAATAAGCCAAGAAATGATATATCAATCCATTGTGCAAATTAGTCGAGGAATAACAAAAGTGTGATATAACTTGAAATGCATCGAAGAGGCAATCTCCTACAGTATACAAAAATGCATCAAATATGAAAACAAAATTGTTACGTAATATATGGTCGATGTTGTCATGTCCAATGGAATGTGCATCTATTTGATAACATTCAACATATATTGCTTGCTCCATCTTTTAAGTTGTGATTTTCAAGATGTTTCTTCGTTATGTTTAGATAATATGAAAATAACAAAAAAAGATAAGTATAAGTTTGGGAGTGCATACCAACTTTGCTATGTATCCTTCAACCTTTGCTTGCCTCAAGTCCAGTGCTTCGTGGTTTCTATAGCATATGACAGAGAAACAAAGCTATAGTTAGTGACCAACCATATAGAAGAGATAATGCAAATAAAACAATATTATCAATTTGCTCAGTACAAATATTGAGTATTTAGGTAGCAAATTGCAAAACACCATCCCAATAATTTTCTGTGTGTAAAGCCCATTTTATAAACTATATAGAAGAGATTTAGCTAGCAAATCGCAAAACATCAGCCTAACAATTTTCTGTGCGTTAAGCCCATTGGCCAAAAGAAATTTGATAGTTTAACAATCTTTTTTTCGTCTTCTCAGCAACTATTGGAAGTCTGAACCCTTATAAGAGTTCTATTTATCATGTGGGAGGATTCTCTGAAATCAATATTAATGTTTGGACCCGAATCATTTTGTGTTTTATCTTCATCCTTTACCTAGGATTTGCATTTAAGGTCCTGGAACATTCTCTTTATAACTTACTGAAATATGTCACCGATAAAGATGGATAATGCCTGATAATGATGTGCAATTTTGTTGTAGCTTGGTTACCTTTGTATCATACTTAGCCCTTCTATACCTACCTGTAATTTTCTTCTACAAGAACATTTTGAAAAGGCATGTAGGTACTCATTCTTGAGCAAGGTGGGAATATCATCGAGGGCATGGTGGGAAGACTAAATAATTTCCTTATTCAATTGAGGTGTTAGATTTCCACTTCGTCACATAAGGCAAAGGACCGGGATTTGTAATGCTAGAAAAAATGACAGTCGGAGTTGTGCAAACGACATTGGCATACACATGGTGCAGAGTTTCGGGAGAAAATTGGAGGAAAATTTAAGAGCAGGAGGAAAAGATATGCCAACCTCTATGGAAAGTCTGTAGGAAAGGAATGATGAATAAATACCTAAACATTCTTACTTGCAAAATGTAAATAGTAAACAGTAAAGAACGAATATGAATGAAACTATGGTATTGAAACTTACTCGTCAATGGTGAACGATCGAATCGCAGGTCCAATTGGGAGTTCAATATTTCAACCCTGCAAAGTGCAATGTCACGTCCTGGAATTACCCAAGATTTGCATTTCAAGTCCTGGAACTTTTTCTTTATAACGTACTGAAATATGTCACCGATAAAGATGGATAATTCCTAACAATGGTGTGCAATTTTGTTGCAACTTGGTTATCGTTGTATCATACTTATCCCTTCTACACCTACTTGTTGTTTTCTTCTAGAAGAACATTTTGCAAATGCAACAAGCTTGAAATCGTCTTTTCATGTGAAAAACAAAGGTTCGATTCACGTAGGGGATAGGTAGGTACTCATTCCTGGGAAAGGTGGGAATATCATTGAGGGAAAGCTGGGAAGGATAAAGAATTTCCTTATTCAATTGAGGAGTTATATTTCCACTTCGTCACAAATGACAAAGGACTGGTATTTGTAATGCTAGAAAAAATGATAGTCGGAGTTGTGCAGACAACATTGGCATGCACATGGTGCAGAGTTTGGGGAAAAAATTGGAGGAAAATTTAGGAGCAGGAGGAAAAGATATGCCACCCTCTATGGAAAGTATGGAGGATAAGAATGATGAATAAATACTTAAACATTCTTACTTACAAACTATAAACACTAAACAGTAAACAACGAATACGAATGAAACAATGGTATTGAAACTTACTCGTCAATGATAAACGACAGAATCACAGGTCCAATTGCGAGTGAAAAATTTGAACCCTGCAAAGTGAAAAAACAACTCCAACTGCGGGTGAAAGACTCCAATCTTGCAAATTTGAAGCAAACAAAAGCAAGCAACAAGCAAAAAACCAGTGAGAAAGCACCAATAGGTCCAATTGCAGGTGCAGGACTTCAACCTTGCAAAGTTGAAGCAAACAACAACAAGCAACAACCAATGAACCAATGAACAAGCCACAATCAGTGAACCCGTAAAGAATATATGTATATTCAATGATGACTAAATTGAAATCCAAACATAGAATAAATATGAAACATATGATGACTATGCAAGTGGTGGTGGACAACAATATTGCCCAAATTCACTACAGTATTGTATGCAAAAATTGGAGAAAAAATGTACTCTGACAGGCCTATTTAAGTAAACATTTAAGGTTGTCAGGCATGTTTAAGGGCCTC
>ML793227.1:214812-227329 GCA_009831015.1 Picea engelmannii
ATTATTATTATTTTAATTTTCAAATGTTTTTAAAATAATGTGATGATTATTATTATTTTTCCCAAAGGAAAAAAATCTTGATTTTATTTATAGTAAATAAAATTATATAGCCATAAGCTAGCATTCAAAAAGGTTATCTTACCTTTCTTTTACTATAAACAAAAGTTGCTTCTTGTCCCTAAAAATTGCATTAACAATTACATATATCAACATTTCATTTATTTTCTCAAAATGTTATAAAAATAACCAAATCATTAAAAAGTAAAGCTGTATTCAATCCTCACTCATGATAATTAACAACATTTCTTTACATCCAAGGTGCATTTGTAAAATCTCTAGAGTGTCTATCTTGTAGGATGGAAGTGATCGAGGGTCCATGATCCAAGTCCAATGTAGCTTTGGAAAGGTTGTCCTCTATGCTATTCTTTTCCTTGTAGATGTGAGACAAAGAGAAATGTGAGAAAGTTGTTGATTGCATCTGTATATCATCATAAAGGGGCTATAAGGCAACCTTTTTAATTTGAGCTTCATTTCTAATCCATTTGATGACCAAGAGAGCGTAACCAATTTTTTTTATTTGTTGGACCCCATGCTCTTGGACCAGCTGAAGAAGTAATTTAACTCCATAGGTTCACAAAAAATGTTGGATTCCTGCCCAATACCTACTTTGAAGGATATACAATATGTGGAGGAGAGATATAAGATTCCTCCTTCACCTCCTTTGGAAGGAATTCCTTGTGATGCTCCATCAAAGTATGTCCAGGGATATTCTTATTTATTACCTCTTCTACGAGTTCATGTCTAGAATGTTTTTCCTCCACTTGTGGGTAAGCATCTAAGATGTTGAGAGGAAGGGTCTCTTTTTCTTCGAATAATATTTAATTCCTAGCAAGCCAAACTCCCCAAACTATGTTGAGGGGAAGTGCTTTGAAAAATGATGTGATGATTTTTTGTTTATAAGCTATCTAGTCTATATATTAAGAAGTATTGGAAAAAATTATAGAGGTTTTGTTGTTGTCCTGCCACCCGAGAAAATAAACCAACAACAAAACAATGTCTTCCTTAAGATTGAAGCCCACACTTGTTCAAAAAATATTCTTCCTATCTTAATTATAACCCCTCTAATGTCTAATATAGACTCAACAGGCTATATGTAGTTGATGTCAGACCAAAAAACATCTAAAATACAATACGTAGGAGAATTAATCAAGAGGAGGAGGTAAATTGACCCCAGACACCTTTGTATTTTCATCACCGGGCTCCCTGAAGTTGACACCTACATTCCCTTTGGACAAAATGTTGATTTTCCTATCCAACGCCTTGAGTTGAAGCTGCATATACTCTAGATGTAGTGAGAAGGCATTGAAAATATCCCACTTTTCAGTCATAGATATTCCCAATACCATCTTCGTGTGCCAATATAAGTCAATTATATAGTAATATTTGGTTTCTCTCACCCTAGAGGATCCAACATATGGAATCCATGCCAGCATTTCAACATCCAATTCACTATCCTGAACCCTTATCCTTGCATGGAAGACTTCTTCTTCCTAAGCATTTAGGGCTTCCCGCATTTCCGAAGGAGTCTAGGCCATATAGTTCTCAACCACTGAGATGGCATCTTGCTAGGTGCGAGGGAAAGGAAGATTCATACACTCCTATATTCCTCTATTTGTTAATATCCCTCAAACCATTATTATTATCAAGCCACTTGTGATTTTGCACAAACCGGAGATGAAGTTTCCCCATCTTTCCACCCGCCACCCTTTTCTCTGATTGCACTCATAACCTGTTGGCTTGTTTGTGATTTGAATATCATCTTTGCATTGAGATCCAACCTTGTCTTCCATCTTTGCATTGAGAACCAACCTTGTCTTCCTTGACAAGAAGATCCCCAAAGATTTCAAAATTCTTCATTAGTTTCACTATTATAGGGTCATGACCTTCTCCAACTTTCATAATGGTGTGCATACTATGGGGGTTATATTGAATTGAATGCCTAAGAATATAGCCCTGCTTTTCCTTTACCACTTGCTGTTGTGAAGTGCAATGGAGTGCCACCATATCTAATTGCACTCAGGTATGATCCAAGCTCCCGTTATAATGATCAAACCTCTTGTTTGTGCCCAGATCATTGTGGTTCCTCTCCCATAGTTTTCTCTCCCTATCCATCTCTATCATGATTAATTCCTAATCAATTGAAGTAATGACCCCCTTTTGCGGTTTAATGCTTTGCATGAGGTGACATTTAGGTGTGGTCAAGTGTTTCCTGGAGACGCATTCCCACCCACATGGTTATTGACTTCCTTGAATTTAACACAGAGCTAGCGATGGGCACCCAAATCGGGGAATGTGATTGTAACATCCTCGCTATAATACCCAATTTAATTAATGCATAAGGTAGATATGAAATGTGGCCACGACATAATTCAAATATGAATTCGATTTTGAACTTGGTAACTGATGCAGGAGCATCGTACCCCCAAATCATTATCAGAATTTTGACCTTCGAGAAGTCAAGGATGTGGATGGATGTGGCCAAGAGAATGAGATTTCCTTGTAAACAATAGGGTTTGTTAATTATTGGTATGTATTTTTTGTTTTTGACGATTTGTTGAGAACATATTGGATCTGAGGAATGATCTGATCCTCTTATTATAATGTTTAAATGTAGCCTGTGGGCATAGTGAGTGAGGCCTGGTACATTGTAAACTCAACCAAGAGGGTATCCGGGGAAAAAAATCTCGTAAAACGATGTAACCAGGATGAAAGGGTGAGCTCGATTCAATGAAGTTAGCATTTTATTGTATTTATGTTTTGTCTTCCCTGTATATTGACCCACATTTCCAAATCTATGTGGATTACCTACTAAGTAATTCAATTACTATATATATATATATATATATATATATATATATATGAGCGATGGAGGGGAGTTGTGTCTAATTGTAATTCACCCAACATATATAAGCAAAAAGGAAGGGTGCAAATCATAGTAAAGGAACGATCTCCATCAATTGTTATTTTAGATATTCATATGGTGAAGTCTTCTTGTTCCAGCACCCAACCTCTAGCATTGATAATAACGCCCAACCTTGATCATTGGAAACGTATTAGTAAATTTCTTATTGGAAGGAATGCGTTATACATTAATTGAGTTCTTAAGTGATTAGATTCTAAACCAAGAATCAAAGATTGCGTGATGGGAGAGTTAAAGAAAATAAGAGGACTTTGGTTAGCCTTGGTTCCTATCCAACGATCCTGAAACGAGATTGAAGATAAGCGCCTTGCTGGTCACACCAACCACACTAAGAGGGGGGGGGTGAATTAGTGTGTGGAATTTTACAAATTTACTTATTTAAAGTTAGCAATTATTTCAAAACATAATTTTACACACCATCATTGTAAGATTGTATGTAGTCATTCACCAATGAAATCTATCAATAATTAATAGCAATCAATTCAAAAGCACAATGAACACAAAAGATACCATATGTCTGTATAAGATTTTATATCTGTGACTGTAATAATGAGGGTTTTCCCAACACCAACTATTTATCGGCACCAACTGAAGTAAGGAGCACCAACTCCAAGGAGAGCACCAACTCTCAAGCAAGACTCAACTTGCCGCAAGACTCAACTTGCCGCAAGACTCAACTTGCCGATAGAATGCAATCTATCCAACTAGAATTGATCTAGTAGTACAACCAACCTAAATACCAGTCATCCATTTATTGAATCTACTCCATCTCATGATCATAGGTCTACAACAAATTCTCATCACCAGACTTCATCTTCTTTTTTGAAATTCACACCTTCTTCACTTCATCTTCTCTTTGAAATTCCCACCTTACTATGCCAAAGGATCACCATACCAGAAATCACCGAACTCAAGTGCAGATACACTCATTCACCCACTTCCACACTGTTTTCAAAATGAACCAATCATAGTTGTATTTATACTCGTTCATGCTCAACTCTAGTTTAGTTTTAGGTCGACTTGTGCCACACGTTACAACTAACTAGTCCATTTACAACAACTTTGGGACCACCATTGACCATAATTCTGAGTCTTCAACTTTAAACCTGGCATACCACCTATCATTAGAAAGGCCATGATGAGTTCTAACCTTCATATGATTTTAACAACCATATGACCTATTTTCATAAATCGATCACAAGTATGGATTGATTTCCTTTGTCTCTGTGAATGTTGCAGAAATCGAATTCTGCAGAGGCACTTCCTTTAAACCATTTACATGTGACCATCTTCGCAAAACCACAGGATTATTAAGTTAAGTAATGTTCCCAGCACCTCATGGCTTATGTGTTTGTAACCCATGATCGGGGGCTGGAACCTAGTCCTCTGGTACTTCGACCTTTGGGAGATTTATCTCTCATCCAATCTTCCAGAGTTTAAACTTCTCGAAGTGGTTACCTCTCACAAGGATTGATCCAATGGTTAATATGAATCCCAGAACCAAATGAACGGTCTAGCTTCAATCCTTACCTATCCTTCCACTACTTAATCCAACGGTTGTGACTTAATCAAAGATTGAGATGGACGACCACTATTTACTTTGGGACTTCGGGGGTTCAGAGGTCCAGGTAATTGCTTTTCCAATTTCCACCTGAGTTGGTCAATGCTGAAGTGGCTAACATGGGAATGCTTATGTTATCTTTCCACCATGTTTTGATCTAACAATCATGTGAGAATCCAGAGAATCTTAGATCAACGATTAACATTGACTTCGGCCTTCGATGCTTTGGGTAGTTGTTGGTTTCTGCCAAAGGAAAACCTCCCAGAGTGGCGTAACTTGCTGACGTCACTACTGACTTGGAATTGGCTTAGTGGATGCCACGTGTCACCTAGATTCATGAATTACGTAACCTAAAGTGCCAACTGGACCTTAACACTTGTCATCATCTGATTGTGCCAAATGTCCTTGTTGACGTGATCTTTACTGACGTGGATTGCCTGATGTGTCACATTTCCTCCTCCCGGATCTAACAGTCATAGGTTCATCTGAATCCTTGATACAACAATTGTGATCAGTTCTAGATCAATGGTCTAGATTCATTTCAGCCTTCATGAATTTGGGTTATTCGCTCCCACTTCCCAATTCTCCTTGTTATCGCACAATTTATATCTAGGAGTAAAGGCTATAAGGTAGAAGGCCAAACTGGCGTAACAATAACCTATCCCACCCAATGTCACCACGATGGGTAGGTTCTTTCTCTTTAGGAGGCTAGGCCCAGGGGAGACGTCCCCAGTGACCTGGGGTTTTGAAAGGGAAAAGGATAAAAGGACAAGGACAAATTCCCCCTTCATAGATCACTACCAATCAGATAGTCCCGGCTAAACAGCCAATAATAAGGTATAACCAAAGAAAAGAAAACCACCTGCTTGAGACAACACAAAAAGGAAACTGATACGTGCAATCTTGGTTAGTACTTCATATAAATCAGTGACTATCTGATATTTAATATAAGCAATTTAAAAGTAAATGTTGACGAAGTCAATGTTTACAAAATAGCAATGATAAATGTATCACTTGTCAAAAAATACAAGAATGATATGGCATCCAATATAATCAATCAATACTTAGTCTAATAAGTGCCCTCAAATACCATTCAATTGCTCATAGACAAAACGTTGTTGCATCAATGATATAATAACAAGGATTGATGTCAACATTAAGGGTTAGTAGGTTAGGGTTTTGAGATTCAAAAGTTTTAAGAGTTTGTTTGATCAGCTTCACTTTAACGTTTGAGGACTCTCAGATCAGTGCCTTAGGGTTTAATGGAGTCATAAGTGAAGGACACAAAGGTTGAAGGAGATGAGATTTCAAAGGACTAGAGGGAAATGTTTCAAGGTGATGCTAAAGCAGGGCCTAAAAAAAAATAGAACCCTAGGGGAGAGAGGCTCACTCTAGTGTTGCAAAAGAAAGGCCTCGTGCTCTCTCGTCCTTCCTAGCAAACAGCTAGCTCAAATGAAACACAAAATCAAGACAAGAAGGCTTAATGAGGGAGAGTGTTGCTACGGAAAGGATCTTTCATCAAACCCTAAAGGAAAAATGACCCTAAGTGTAGATAACCTAGGCCTGGGATGTCTTCCTCCTCTTGGATTCTAAATGGTACGACTAGCACATGGGAAAGAGAAACAAGGAGTGTATTTATGGCTAGGCTCTCTTTCTCTATTTCAATGGCTGAAAGTTTCTCTATCAAGGGACATGAGATAAGGACCTACTTGTGTGCTTGTCACCTAGGGTTTTGATTCAACAAATTTATAAGCAACATGCAAGAAATTTAAACTACAACCATTCAATAAGAAGTTTTGCAGAAGAAACACTTACAATTCATGAAGAAATAACCATGCAAACCCTAGTTGTAACACCTTCCTTCAAGAGAAACACCATAAATGCCAAAAATTTCTTCCTTCAACAAGTGTGCATCACTTAGTTCATCCAAAAACCCAAATAGGGCATAAAAATCAGACCTCACTAATGGGTGAGTGAATTGTGATGATAAAATGAGAGTTCAAACCCTCAATATATAGTGTATTAATGACCTAATTTTACTTTTTAGGTCATAAAAAGGCCGACAAGGCCATAATGTCAAAATCATATTATTTTTACATTAAATGATAATTAAAACCCTAATCAAGCAAAAGGTGAGACATCGAGCCCCTCTGAGGGAGACGTTATCCCTTTCTAGGGCCAGTGCAACATCCAAAACCAAAATGTTAGCCCTCCTTGGGCTCCTCCAAACTACCACATGTGCCAACCACCCTGTCCATCTGCCATACGCTCATGATGACATCATAAGCCTCCTGGTGACATTTTGGGTCATCTGGAGCTAACATTCCACTTCAAGTGGGTCAATCCCCCTAGGTCCAACTCAACCAAAGTGCCCTAGATGGAATGTCCCATTCTTCTCCAGTGAAAAGGCCCTGATCCATCTCCATCCTGTCTCTGCCCCCTTAATGTGGTCTCAACATCCCCCTGGTAGTCTCTTCAACCCCATGGAGGTCCGAACTGGTCATCTCCCCATGTGTACCGGTCCTAATGGTACCTGTCCGTCGTGCATGGTCCTGCACATCAAAAGCTACGCCCTCCATGGGCTCATCAATCACATGGATCACATCAATGTCAATCACATCTCATCATCAATATTATTAAACATATGCATAAAACCCCTAATACATCAGTCAATAGCTCAAAGACATTACAAAAACTTGCAATACAAGATTGGAGAAAAGGACAAGGCATCCTATTGGGTTAGTGTCCACAAGAAAAGGAAAGTTTCCATAAAGATCTCATCCAAGCCATGTATGTGAGGTGATGTGGTTAGGGGATGTCCAAACATATGGGTGCAGTAAGGTCCAAGGATGCATAAGTGTTACTTGTGGGTGCCTTTATAGAAGGTGAGCTGTACTTGTCATGGATGCATTTTTTCCAAGCCCATTCTTGCCTTTATTCTTTTTATTCTTGTTTTATTGTTTTATTTTCTTTCTTCATTCAAGAACTAACCAGGGGACACTGCCTTGGCATGGTGACTAGAGCTGACAACGTTACCCAAAAGTACTTTCACAGAGATGAGAAGGATGGCTCGTGGTGAGACCCCCTTACCCTTGGCCATGCAACCAAAGGTCACTGCCCTGGCATGGTAACCAGATGGTGGCAATGTCATACTGTTAGGTACCCATGGACCTAATAGGATGTCTCCTGATGAGACCCCCTATCCTTTGAGTAGGTCTTGTTTTGTTATTTTCCGGGTCCCTCTTGTTTCTTGATGAGAGGCTTTTTTAATGCCTTCTCGGGGATCCTTGGGTGAAGCATCTCGAGGTTTTATTTCTAGGCTTTTGTCTTTTACCAGCTGCTTTTAACTTCTGGGCCTTTGGCCCCTTCTTCCCATGATATAAGGTGTAATCCTGTAAATAGGTCAACCCAATGCCCGGACAAGGGGGATGGGATAAATGAGCGGGAGATAAGATGAAATAGTGGTGTTATGATGGGAGCGGATGATGGATTTTCATAAATTCCTCTAGTGGAAAATCAAAACCTATGGGAACAGGATTGCTAGGGCACCCTGTCAATTCCCCCAAGCATGGTCAAGTGGGCAAATGTAATATCCAAGTAGTTTTTAGAGATAAAACGAATCAGGTGCATATATTTAAAGGTTTTAATGATCAAAAGTGACACATACCATGATACCTGGACCAATTACCTCATGGAGCAAGAACCTTCTTTGATACAGGACCAAGCCAATGGTGATGGATGCTGCTGCTGCTGACAAGACAAAGCTAATGGAAGAAGAAAAGGATGGGCCCTCCAAGGCCATGCTCAAGTCAATCCTGCTCTCGGTACTCCATGTCTAGGACCTGTGGGCCTCGAGACATGATCTCCTAGTTATCCTTAAAAAGCAGGGATAACATCTGGCTCCAAATTAGGGACATGTGCTCACCATAGAGCAAATGAGAACCTCAACATCTCTGGCATAACCTGCATACCTGCTCAACCTTGATAGAAGAATTAGTAAGAAAATTGGGGCGGTAATGCCACCCCAACATACATGTATACATATATAAGGACTGAAAGAAAACAATCAATGATGCAAATGTGAAAGCAAACTAACATGAAATGCAAATGGTATAATACACAAATACAAAATGCCTACTTACCTGCACTTACCTATGAAGTCAGGTCCCCCCACCTTGGTGGGGTTTGAGGAGGTTCCCGCTGTTAGGTAATGGGTGCCTTCTTCCCTCCAAAGTGGATAGGTAATATGAGTTGTCAACTGATTCCATTCCAACTTTGAAGGGTCCGAGCCATGACTGAGTGCTTCCTTTTACATTGGTTGGCTCTCCTTTATGGGTATCCCACATCCATACCATGTCTCCTTCCTTGTACTTTCTGACTTTGTATTTGGTTGTTCCTTGGACAACCCCGGTGTATTGTGCTGAGGGAGGAGGGTGGGCTTCTGCTGTAAACACTTCCTGTTGGGAAGGGTGGATTTGTGCGTCATCTTCAGGTTTCTTTAATATATTCACTGTCCCAATCTCTTTGTTCCTGAATTCATCTAGGAGTTGTTGGTATTCTTCTTTCTTGGGCCATTTGATCTGATCAAAGTCCTCTTCCGTTGCAAAGGGAATATCTTCTGGAGAATACTTTTGAAGAGTTTGTTTCATCTCGTCTTGTGCTTTGTCATTATTGATGGGGTGAGTAATATCTTGCACATGGTCTCCGGTTATTGGTATATTGAGGAGACAGCCTATCGTTCCATTCTTCAAAGGCAATTCCAAGAATGTGAGGTCCATCTCAAGGGTGCCACCCAACATTGCAAAAAATTTCCTAGATAACAACATTCTCCACACATCTGGGACATCAACTACCACGATGTCAATGTGGACTATCTTCTCTGGGTACTCCTTTAAGAAAACCTTCACATTCTCAACCACCTCGTGTGTGGGTATGGCTTTAGATTCAGAGCCACATACATTTCTATAAGGCCGTGTGACCTTCAAACCCACTTGTCGCATGACTTTAAGTGACATCATGTTGGCACCAACACTCGTATCTAACATGCAATTGTTGAGGCTCTTGTCGTTCATTGCCAACGTCATGAAGAAAGGAGGGTTCTCACCATATTGGACCCTGAAGTGATCAACTTGCAACATAATAGGGGGGTCCATGGGTTCATCTAATCCTAGAAAGAAAGTGTCAAAGCGTTCCTTGATGGATGGGATCTTGATTGCTTCTCTCAGGGGGACGTTTCCATGCATATTTGACAAGGCCCCTTCGAGGTCAAAGTTCAGGTCAACCTTCACAACCTTGGATGTCTTGGGAGGAGGTACCTCTGCTGGTGAGGGCTTTGCCTGGTTACCGGTGGGTTGGTTCAACTTCTTCCTTCGGTACACCTGAAATTCTTGTTTCTTTAGCTTCTCTCGTGATTCCTAGTCTAGTTTGTTTATTACCATCATCCTCGCTAATCTGGCTTCTTCTTTCATGGCTTCCTAATGTTCTGCATCGGTGATATTTATTTGAGGAAACTCCATGAAATGATCCATGTTGTTGACTTATTGATGGCCATTACTGTAAGGACACTCATGCTCCCAATGTGCTTCACTGCATTCTAGGCACCAAGGATTTTCATCAACAACGTTTGCAGGGGCCAAGGTGTTTGGAACTTCATGCTCATTCTTTGGTTTATAAAATTGGCCTCCTTTTTGGAATTTCCCTTTGTACGGGACCCTGGGTGCTTGGGTCTGAGATCTTTCCAATTTGACAATCTTGCTCATCATTTCCTCTTGATTTTTTATGATACCATCCATAGAGGCTTGCAGCTTAGAGATACTAGTACATAGGTCTGAAGTAGGCTCAGCGTTGTGAACTAGTTTTGGTTTGGTGTCTATTCTCCCCCTTGGGTTAACAAAAGGCTCAATTTTGGATGAAAGGAGGTTTCCTTCAATCTTAGTAGTGAGATCTTGGGCTTCTTGTATGGATTGGGGGTTTTTGTCCCTGAGGAGATACCCTAATTGGCCATTTAAAGATCTGGTGTAAATGTGGACGAGGTAATCATATTTCGAATGATGGCTTGCAAGGATCCTTTGCAGCAAAGTCTCAAATCTAGTATGGAACTCCCGAATAGATTCATTTTCATATTTCACAAGGTTATTCAGTCGGGTGAGGAGCATGTTAAGGTCTTCTTTGATACTCCATCTTTTGAGAAAGGCCTCTTCAAGTCTGTCCATGGTTTTAATGCTTCCATCAGGGAGGCTCAGGTACCAACGCCTTGAGGCATCATAAAGAGTAGTAAAGAACAACTTCATGACTAAGTCTTCAACATCATCACTAATGGGATGAAGATGAAAAAATGCCCAAAAGCTGTTCATGTGCTCTTCGGCACTAATTGCATCAGTACCGGTGAATTTAGGCAACCACTTCTCATACTTAGGTGGAATTTGCCTAGGGTACCCTGGTATGGCTGACATGTCTAACGGTTTGAAAAGAGTAGATGACCACTGTCTCTGATTGTTGGCTGGGTTTGTTGTAGCGGTCTGAGAGCTAGACATGATTCTTAAAGGAAGGCTTTTCTCAAAGAGTGATTTGACAAAAGGAGAGTTCTTGGGAGGATTCCTTTTGAAAGACAAAGGAGGATTAATAAACCTCTTTGTGGGTTGTGGAGTCGCCAGATAGTTTACTTGAAACTATGAAAGAAAAGGGAAAACACCCTTGTGGAGTCGCCAGGTAAGCTTGTAAGATAAGGCTCTGAGGCAAGGCTTACCGAAAAGATTTGTTGTTTGAGGAGAATTGACTCAGTGTTCCCCGACAACGACGTCGAAATGTTATTGCACAATTTGTAGCTAGGAGTAAAGGCTATAAGGTAGAAGGCCAAACTTGCGTAATAGGAACCTATCCCACCCAATGTCACCACGATGGGTAGGTTCTTTCTCTTTAGGGGGGCTAGGCCCAGGGGAGACGTCCCCGGTGACCTGGGGTTTTGAAAGGGCAAAGGATAAAAGGACAAGGACAAATTCCCCCTTCACAGATCACCGCCAATCAGATAGTCCCGGATAAACAACCAATAATAAGGTATAACCAAAGAAAAGAAAAGCACCTTCTTGAGACAACACAACAAGGAAACTGATACGTGCAATCTTGGTTAGTACTTCATATAAATCAATGACTATCTGATATTCAATATAAGCAATTTAAAAGTAAATGTTGACGAAGTCAATGTTTACAAAATAGCAATGATAAATGTATCACTTGTCAAAAAATACAAGAATGATATGGCATCCAATATAATCAATCAATACTTAGTATAATAAATGCCCTCAAATACCATTCAATTGCTCATAGACAAAACATTGCTGCATCAATGATATAATAGCAAGGAGTGACGTCAACATTCAGGGTTAGTAGGTTAGGGTTTTGAGATTCAAAATTTTTAAGAGTTTGTTTGATCAGCTTCACTTTAACGTTTGAGAACTCTCAGATCAATGCCTTAGAGTTTAATGAAGTCATAAGTGAAGGACGCAAAGGTTGAAGGAGATGAGATTTCAAAGGACTAGAGGGAAAAGTTTCAAGGTGTTGCTAAAGAAGGGCCTAAAAAAAACAGAATCCTAGGGGAGAGAGGCTCACTCCAGTGTTGCAAAAGCAAGGCCTTGTGCTCTCTCCTCCTTCCCGACAAACGGCTAGCTCAGATGAAGCACAAAATTGAGACAAGAAGGCTTAATGAGGGAGAGTGTTGCTATGGAAAGGATCTTTCATCAAACCCTAAAGGAAAAACGACCCTAAGTGTAGATAACCTAGGCCTGGGACGTCTTCCTCCTCTTGGATTCTAAATGGTACGACTAGCACAAGGGAAAGAGAAACAAGGAGTGTAGCTACGACTAGGCTCTCTTTCTCTCTTTCAATGGCTGAAAGTTTCTCTATCATGGGACATGAGACAAGGACCTACTTGTGTGCTTGTCACCTAGGGTTTTGATTCAACAAATTTATAAGCAATATGC
>ML793227.1:294275-307727 GCA_009831015.1 Picea engelmannii
TGATTTCATTCAAATTGAATAATGTGAAGGCTTCTAGGGATGGAAAATCCTGGAATAACCAACAATAATTTCATTCCATGACCCAACATCTTGTTTAGGCAATCTTTTGAACAATTAGTGTAAATAGGTTTGATTATGGTGTTTAAATATTTCATTTGGTTCATAGAAAGGCTCATGTCATTAAAAAATTGAGGAACCTCACCAAATGACCATGGAAAAAGTAATTTCTACATTTCATTCCCAACAAGGCTTTCCTAATCCTATGGAAACTAGAAATTCATTACATTCCTTTTTTAGAAAAACATTGTCCAGAACAAAATTACATTCAAATCAATATTTTTATTATGTGATATTGGATATGCTGACTTTGTTCTAGAGACAATAAATTTGTACATACAAGAAAATAACTAACCATGTTAATTGAGTTAGATTTTATGCCCGACAAAACTCCAAATTCATGACAAAGTACATCAATACATGGAATCTGTGAAGGCGTTGTAGAAGGAAAAGGATTTGGTGTGTCTTTATGATGCTTCTCGTTGTCAGAGGAAGGGTTCGGGCTTCTTTTGTGAGGTTTTGGGACTTTCCAGCCATCAGCTCTTTTCCGTGCTCTAGGGGTCGAGGAAGGGGTAGGGGATATAGGACACATTTCCTGAAGGTGCCTTGTTTGCTAATAAGAGCGGCATATGAAAGCGGTGTTCTCATAATCAATCATCTGCGTGTAAGGATATCCCTCAGTCCAATCAATAAGGATCCTATCCGGAAGCCCTTGATTGAGGTCAATTTCAACACATATGCGGGTGAAAGTGATGAATTCATTCGATATCCGATCTGAGTCTATTTTGATAAATATACCCAACATATTGCCCAGGGTAGATAAAAAATATGGAGTATAAAAATCCAGGGGTAGATAAAGGCACAACCATAGACGTTGGGATCTTCGACCTCTGTTGTTGGGGGTTCGACAGACTACTCCATAATGAAGGCAGAGCCAAAAATCTCCTTTGCTCTCGTGTTGGCTCCTTTTCTCCCGTGCTCTAGATCAAGGCTTTGCCAGCGGCTAGGGTTTAAAACTTGCCGCACCCTCAATCCCTTATCATCTCTTATCTGGGCCCAAATGGCTGGTTCCCACGTTAGGGTTCCCCCTGACGTTGTTGTTGTTGTTGCTACGTTGCCATTCACTAGCCTGCTCAATGAGATAAGTTGTTTCTTCGCTCCTAGGGGTGATGGAAGCTCGACGGAGGCTTCTTCTTCGGAGTCTGGCTGCATTGCCATCTTGGGAGCCTTCTCTGTATGGTGTTGTTGCGCCTTTTTGGTTGGGCTCACCATAACCCTAATCCGGGGCGCACTCTGTTCCAAATCTTCTTTAAGGAGGTAATTTGAAATCAATGTGTATTCTATATAATTCTATGAATATACAAATACACATTTCATATATTCACTTTAGAATCACCCCATAGTATACATATGACATGAAAGAATCAACCCAAGTTAAAATCACATAGATAGCCCTAAAAGACCAAAATAAATATATGCAGGAAATAAAATCCCCCCCCAAAATCCATTTCACCTGCGAGCCAATTGAAACCAAGCATTTTCTCAGAAATTTATTTAATCATGTCAAGCACTATTACATCCAGATCTCATGAAATTGTTAATAGGATCCCTAATAAAAAACATAAGCACTCACTTTTACAAGAATATAGAGGACAAACAAATGGAGAAGCCTTAGATCCCTAGATTAGTAGCCTCACATTGCACTTCTAGATTTTCCCAGGCTCAAATATTTATCCTTACAATAAAATATCTACAAGGAATCATTCAAACTTGGTGAACAAGTCAATTTATAATTCTACATTTAACTCAATCTTCTACTTCCAAATGCATGACAAAGTCCATCAATACATGGAATCCATTGTGTGACACTATCACATAGCATTTTTATCCCCTATTCTATCTAGAAAATATCATGTGCGAGTGGTTATAACTTCATCAAGCCTAGTACTGAAATACATGGAAGTGTTCACACAACTACACATCCAACTCTAGATTCCATATCCATATTAGGTAATTATTCTCAAATTTAGTTTTGGATTATTGGTTGCTTTTTTTCTTAAATTGATTTGTTTGAAAGAGTTTTCATTGACTAAGCCTTTAACCATTCTTTACCAAGGTACCCTATTTTATATCACTCTACTAACCCTAACCCTATTGCCAACGCTAATCCTTGGAACCCTCTTATTAGACCAAGACCTTCTCCCACTCGGCCTCAAAACCGTAAATTCACTAGTTGTTCATCCTCCATAAACCAAACCAAGGACGTAACTTCTAATAAAGTCATGCATTATGTGACATATTGTCATATATTAAAACATCATGTTGGATCAATCTTCTTAGACCCCCCCCATAGAGCCCCCCCCCTCCATCACATATAGAAATCATTACCCTACCTAACTAAGCCATTTCTCCTTCTCTGCATTCAAGACAATGACATTCAATATCCTGACATTTTCACAAATTCACTAGTTGCTCATCCTCCAAACCAAATCAAAGACATCACTTCCAATAAAGTCACACATTCTGTGACAGATTGTCACATCTTAAAACATCATGTTGAATCAATCTGTTTAGACACCCCCCCTAGAGCCCTCCCCTCAGTCATTTTTGCCAACTCGAACCTATATTGCAACAATTTCGTATGCAACTATATGAAACTATATGAAACTAGGAAACTGTTATCATTAGAATTTCATCCACAAATGGTTACAGGAATCCATCATCTTCAAAACACACATTAGTTCACTCATGGGCCAAAAATGCATCTCCAAAAGGTCCAAAACTATACAACCAACAATAAAATCAGCATGCGCTAAAAATACACAAGGCGCGCACGCACGTGCGACAGCCATATAACGTCGGAAAAACACACAATCACCCGATCCGTGACTATGGATGCAAAAATCCGTGCACACCTCAAAATGGTGCATTTATGATATTGGTCGGCCTTCCACCCACTTCTGTTTCAGCTTCCAAGTTGATTTGACATCCAAATCTTGGCTGAATCCAACTAGGGGGCTGGTCAAAGACCTAAAGGGCCCTTTATTCACACTAAGAAATGTTTGCATAATACCTCAAAGCTATGCTATAAAAGGAAGCCATGGGTGTACTATATTTTCAAGGAATTCATTTTCATTGTTATGCTGCTAATATTCTCTTGGACAATCCTCTTTCCTCATCAAGAGCATACTAGCACCATTTCATTTAGCCATTCATATCACATCTAGATTGAATGTGCTTTGGATTCTCTTCACCATTTCATTTTAGTTCCTTGCTTGTAAGAAGAGCTCAATATTTGGGGGTCCAAGAGCCCTCCCTTGGAGGAAGACGGGACCCAAAGTATCCATTTCTCTTTGGTGTTTTCTTTTCACTAATACAATCCTTTCCATTGGTGGCATGAGTCTTGTTTATTTCTTGTTCTAATGTCCTTATGCACTATAGTTTAATTTTTTTTATCGTTCTTAGTTTAATTCTTTGCTTATCTTTTATGTTTTATACTTCTAACTCTTTCCTCTACTGATGTCTTTCCTAGCTGACCCAACTGGGCTTGTAAGCACCCTTATTTTTCTCATTTAGGTGACAAAAGAGGTGCAACAAATTAGCGACTCCACTGGGGAAAGGAATCAATTTCCTACCCCATTTGGGTTATTTTAGCTCTTATTTTTGTTTCTTTAACTTGCAGGGACCATAACCGGCCCAAACCGACTGCAAAAATCCAAGTTCAAAGATGAGCAGAGAGATTTTCATCCAAAATTTTCTTCACGGTCGTGTAACAGATAGTGCGCACATGTTTTAACCCACATGCACGTCTTCATCGCATGTGCGCAAAAACCACTGTATTTCTCAACGCCTTTTGCACACCTGCACCCATAAGTCACTTTCAGTTCATGCATTGGCGCTCACAGCGCCTCTGTCTATTCTGAGACCCGTGCACCTGTGCAGAAAAACACACATTGTAAGCTTTTTGTGATCTGTGGAAGGCTCGTAGCCTTCTTAAAATTGATTCCATGGACATTGTAATCTGCACCGCACTTATATTCCCTCTCCATATAAAGGGATTAGTCAAAACATAGGCACTTAGGGGGTTAAAATCATTATTTCCTCTTTTGCTTTCATTTTGCCACGTGGATGGCTTGCTTTGACTAAAAGTATAAGTTGGAATCATCTTTAGATCACATATAAAACTTGCATTGGGACCATAAAATGGATATCAATCATTGAGTATGCTCTTCTCTCATGCCCCAAAGCGATCTTGAGAATCAAGAAGAGATTGAGGAAAAATTTCATCTCCCTTAAAAAGAAAAAATATTTAGGAGAGGACAACAGCCCCCTCGGGACTCCTCTTAGTTTATTTTTTTTCAAAACACATCTTAAATATTGTAACGGGCCCATACATGCCCACATATGCACAATCTAGGATAGTTTCAAATATTTCTTAGATTAAATCACATTAGGGAGTTAAAGGAATAGTAAGGACCCACATGTCCACATGCTAGTTTCTGAGGGACTTAAAAATTTCGCAAGTTTGTACCAATGAAATTTAGCTAATTAGGTAATCAAAACTTGTAAGGACCAATCGAAGTCCACATGCAACAAGGTGACACCTAATTTATTAAAAAAAATTGGCACACTTTCACTTATTCACACACAAAGTCACTACTCACTCACATAGTTTTCATCTCGAAACGTGGAGGTTGAAGTAAGTTTCCTCCAAAGGGATTCTGAAACACCCCACCCTTTTCTTGATGAAACTATCCACACCCACTTAATTTCAACGAGATTGGCTCACACCCCCAATCTCTCAAACAACCACATCTAAAAAATTTCTAAAAAATCACTAAGTTTTCCTCCACAGGAGGTGCCAAAAGAATTTTTTTAGTTTAGGTAGGATTTCGGGGATAGGCATCCAAATAACTCCCCGTTATATGCTTATCACATCTTCAAACAAAGAAGTTTTCAAATAGGGAACTTTAAATCCTCCAAGTCAAGTGTTCCTACACCATAAGGCAGGGAGATACCCGTGAAGGTTTGAAGGCCGAGGTCTGGTTGTTCTTTGCGTCCCCCCTTGAGGCACCCACCTCTTGGACGAGATCTAGCCTGTGACCCATTTCTTAGGCCGGAAATCTAAATGTCACACTTTGACCGAGGTACCTAGTGACCAAATTTTAGGACATCTACTTAGGTGGCAGTTGTGGGCTGCAATTGCACCTTGATCATATTTTGTGTGGCTATTGGGAAATATCGCCATCTCTTTCGGGATATGCACCCTCTACCCCTCATTATCACTAATTAATTCATCCTTCACTAGTTCCTCTTCTAGTGGATTCAGATCGCACTGTTGAGTGCTATTGGAAGGTCCAGTGTTGTTTGAGAGGAAGGATGTTACGTCTTTTAGTACACAAGCATTTGTTTTCTTTGTTCTCCCACACGGAAAAAATCCACCTACCCACATGTATGCTTCTTTATCAATTGATTTATGTATGTTGTTCGTGTGATTACATATGATTGGGAGATATATTGTGAATATCCAAGTTAGACAAAGTCGCTTGTTCATTAATTACTCTCATCACCATTTGCACATATCAACTTTGCTAGTCGGACATCATAGGGGACCCACAAAATCCCCATCGTTCCAGACGCTTGCTAAATCTCCCTCCCATTCTAGGGGGCGTTCCTAGTCTTTCCAAATCATCGGCCATACTTTCCCACACCCCTGTGAGTGATACTATATTGGGATCATCTTTGCTTGGGTCCACTTCCCAAGGTCAAGCATCCCCACACTCTCCTTTACATGGAAGCGGGGGGGAAACTTATTCTCAAGGGGGAAGTACAACCCCACCTAGTCCCCCTCAAGGGTTAGGTACACAAAACACTCACACTATGGCCGGAACTAATCCTTCGCCACCACCTCAGATGTCATACTTGGCTTTCCTCAACATACCGAATCTGACTAAACTCACCAATGATCCTATATTGCATGACCCCACATGGCCTGTAATGCCTACCAAACTTCCTTCAGACATCCCCAAGTTTGAAGGAAAAATGAGAGATGATCCGACCAACCATATCACGACCTTTCACTTATGGTTCTCTTCAAACAACATCATGGACGATTCTGTCCGATTAAGGTTATTTCAATGTATAATCACTGGCCCATCAGCTAAGTGGCATGTAGAAGAAAAATATGGGTCCCATGTGACCTTTGAGTCCTTGGCCAAAGCATTCTTGACCTTCTTTCAACTTCCAATTTGTCATGACAATGGCCTCGAACTACTTTCAAAATTTAAACAAACCTCTGCCATGCACATCGTTGACCACATTCATGAATGGCGTCAGCGACATAGTCTCTGCAAAGTTGAAGCTACTCCACAACAATGTCTCAACTGGTTCCTCAAATCACTTGTTTCCCTCCTTTCCAAAGACATGGCCACCACCTTCCCCCAGTCTGAAGAAGAAGCCATTAGAAAGGATCAACAGTTCGAACTCATTTATTCATAGTCAGGGTACTTGTATACGGTACTGCCTGACGCCCTAAGACCCGTGCCATTTGGCTAGGACAATCCTGGGATGTCTCACTCAATGGATAGATTAATTGGTACCACTACACACCACAATTCATATCCCCAACAACCACCGATGTATGGAACACCTCAATATCCACCAACATGTGGCGGACCTCCTTATTATAATCCTCCCTCTTATCCACAACCATATTCCTTGACCTTTCCTTCAACCGCCATCGGACCACCGCTAGCACCCACCATACACCCCGCGGCCCAACCTAGTTTCGGTACCCCCTCTCCCTCTGCTTACACCCTAAGAACTAGTCAAAACACCACGCCTTCCTATGCTTCCTACGAATCATTACCACAGAATAACCCATACTTTCCATTCCCTGGTCCCACCCAGTCTATTCCTTCGCCACAAGGACAACCACATGTTGGGGTTAATTTTGTTCAACCCTCTCCTATTCAACAATATCCAAATTTTGAATAGCTGAATATGGCTAATCCATCCCATCAGTTGAACAATGCCAGAAATAAGGAAAACATCAAAACAATAATAATCCTGGACTAAGAGGAAACCAAAACCAACCCCAGCTGAACCAACCTACTGGGGGCAACCAAAACCAAGGGAACCAGAACCCCCAAGGGGGAAATAACAACAAATGCCAAGGGAAGAACAACAACAATATTCAAACAAACTTCCCTTGCACCCTTTGCGGTGAGTATGGTCATTATACTCACCATTGCCCCTAAATGGATGACTTTAAACAAATGAAAGAATTCGTAAATGGACCACGTCCCCCATTACCGCCTTCTCCCTAGTAGGCCTCACAACAATATGTACAACACCCACCCCCGATCGTGTTGCAAAACCCCATACCACATCAAGGGGCGATGAACACCCAACAAGAGATGCAACCCACCCCACGACAAGTAGGACCATATCACAACCTGGGCACTTCTGCAGATCGAACTATCCTCCTCACTAGTGAGGAAGAAATCCTTCTACAAATACGCGGTCGTCAATACAGCGCACCCTATGACCCTACTCCCACTACTTCAGAGGCCATCCTAGTCACGGCTGTCCCACCTTTGATGATTTTGCGCCCTAATACTGAAACACCTCTTCACATCCTTCGCATCCCATTACGCAGGAATGTCCACAACCCTCAAGCTAGGGAAACCCACAATTATAGTCTAGTCGATGAATTGGCACAATCCCCCGCTGCCATGTTAGTCTTAGAAGTTCTTCAAACCTGTCCTACTCAATGAAAATAGTTACTTTCTTCTCTGGGGGCAATCGACCCTGCCGATACTCGAATCATCACATGTGATCTTGACAGTGGAGAACCTCGTCTCCCCACTCTTGTTGCTTTTCAAATACCAGTTAAAATCCAGAATATCACAGTCCACCACTGCATTATCGACGAAGGTGCATCCACATGCATCATGTCCAAAACCATTTGGCATAAACTTTTCTCTCTAGAGCTAATACCCTCCGCCATTACTTTGAGGTCTTACGACGGAAAACCCTCGTCTCCCAAGGGAATCTTCCAAAATGTCCCCGTCGAAGTCGGGGGAAAAACCATCCTTATTGACATTGAGGTTATCAATGCCCCGCTCGACTATAATATTTTGTTTGGTTGTAGCTACATGTATGCTATGAAGGCAGTCGCCTCTTTTGTGTTCTGAACCATGATGTTTCTCCATAATGGAAAGATCATTACCATCGATCAGGTATCACATTATGAGCCTAACCCTTCGTCCAACATCGACAACATCCTCCCTTTTGTCCACACTAATCTAGATGCCTATCCACTCATCGAGATGGGCCCCATAATTTTTAAGGACCCATCCTTTCTAGGGACATACCATGGAGCACCACCGCTCATCCATCCCTCAACACAAGTATGTGTTGTCTCCACCAATGAAACTACAACTGACGATACTCTCCCTCCCACCAAATCCTCTTTCATCCTTGATGTCCCACTAGTCACAGAATTCCTCCCTCGGGAATCTCCTGGAACTTGTTCAGCTCTACCCGTTCCTGATCTTCCCCTCCCCCAGGGCCATATCCCGGTTTGGGAAACAGTCCCCCAAGCCATTACCCATATCCCTTTATTTTAACCCCCACTAGGTGTACAAGCTTTTCAGGTAGCCGCAACGCTCACTCTTCCTAATATGGTGTTGTAAATCCCAGTCTGGTATCTACATCCGCTTGATATGGTCCCTCAACCATCCCTCCCTCCCCAAACAGAAGGAATCCTGGTGCATATTCCCATACTTACCCCCACCATCCCACCAACACTCCCACTCCCTAGCACCCCTACTACAACTAGGGGCAGATGATAAAATAAAGAGCCCACCGCTCCACTTCCCCCACGTGTCCAACCTCCTTGTGTGCTATGCGAGAAAGATGAACACCCCACCAACAAATTCCCATCTCTACCCGAGCTACACAATCTAATTCAACTCCCTCAAGCACCACCATCGCTCGTTGCTTCATCTAGTACTACCACTATCTCCCCTAACACAAATAGCAAAGGACTACGAACCAAATTTGCAAGCGCCATCTGTTCAGAATATGGCCATTATACACACCATTTTCCAACGTTACCTCAATTCTCGCAGACGCTAACTGCCGTACGCCAGAGCTTTCAGAAAGAACCCACCCCAACACATGTCACCGACATCCATTATGTCACGACCTCACTCAATGAACGTATGTGACGTCCTTTCTCTCTATGCAAATCACTTGATCATTTCACATATCAATGTCCTATGATCATTGAATATAGGTGTCACCAACTAACCCTTATTCAAAAACCTACACCCCCCCCTCTAGCAGAACCACTACGTACCCCTACCCCATCACTTGATGTGGTTCATATCTTCTCGCTGGAACCTGAGGCACCCCCTACTCCCCCATGGTTCCTGGATGAATTATATGAGGATTTTCCCCCAAATCCCCCCAATTCCCCAATTCATTTCCCCACGGAAATTCTATGCTCGACTATCGTTTTTAACCCACAATATCTAGATATTTAGTTTATTTTGAGTGAACCATCGCAACCTCCTTGTGATATCCCCTCTACATCATCACCACCAGAAAACAACCGCACGATGACCATCACCAAAGTTACTCCTCTCGATCCCCTATATTTTCGACAGTTTCACTGCGACGAAGACATCCTTGAGGATTTAACTAAACCTGATTGCCCATGGGATGCACTCCACCACAGAGTTCTTTTTCCTTCACAGGAAGCCTTCACACCTCCTAACCAAAACCCCATACACGCATTTGAAACCAAATATTTTCTCCCATCGGAGCATATAGATTGGTTCAATAACCCTATCCCTACCCCAGTTACTTTTGAAGAAGGCAATATGGCTAATATTTCCCCCACCACCAAAATCAACATTTCCATCAAATCTGGAGTCTTAGAGGAAATCACCATTTGCACCGCATGCTCTCCTGAAGAAATCACCACCTACAAAGCTCTTTTCCAGGAATACTAGGACATATTTGCCTAGTCATACATAGAGATTCCTAGCCTTGATCCCTCTATTGTCGACCATCATATCGACACCTGGCTTGATATCACACCTATCCATCAAAAACAACGTCCACTACACCCATCCAAAGTTGCGGCCATCAAAGCCGAAATTGACAAATTACGCGTTGTAGGGTTCATCTACCCCATTGCATATATGTCATGGGTCTCCAATCCCGTCCCTGTCAACAAAAACCAGGGCACTATCCGCATTTGTACAAAATTTCATGATCTCAATCACTGTTGTCCCAAGGACAACTTTCCAATGCCCTTTATTGACCAAATTATCAATGATTGTGCCGGTAATGAGGCCCTGTCTTTCATGGACGGTTTCTCTGGCTACAATCAAATTCAAATTCACCCAGTCGATTAGTACAAAACTGCATTTACTACCCCCTGGGGCACTTTTGCGTATCGCGTCATGCCTTTCGGCCTCAAAAATCCAGGAGCCACTTTCCAATGCGCCATGACATACATTTTTCATGATTTGGCTCAAATCATTCTCGCCTACTAGGACGACCTCACCACTTGCTCCAAAAAATTCATTCATCATCTCAAAGATTTATGAATCATCTTCCAAAGGTGTCATCAATACAACATCCTCTTGAACCCCCTCAAGTGTGTGTTATGTGTCACTGCTGGGTGCCTCCTGGGGTTTATAGTTTCCCATCGTGGCATTACAATTGACCCTCTCAAGGTCCAAGCCATCATGAAAATTCCCCCACCACAAAATTTATGCCAACTGCAGAGCCTACAAGGAAAAGATAACTTTTTACGTTGCTTTGTCCTTGATTACGCCACTTGGGCACATGGTTTCCTTCGTCTCTTACGTCATGATATCCCTTTCCAATGGGACGAACATGGCCAAACCACTTTTGATGATCTTAAAGAGACCCTATCCAATGCCCCACTGATTATTCCACCTGACTATAACCGTGACTGTATCCTCTACATATCGGCCTCAACCGTCTCAGTAGCATGAGTTCTCATCCAAATAGGGGATGACGACTGTGAACACATAATTTACTACATTAGTAAAAACCTTTCAGGGACACCCTTGAAATACAATCATGAAGAGAAAATAGCCCTTGCAGTTGTCCTCGCAGTCCAGAACCTACGCCATTACATTCTTCTTCGAACCACCAAAGTCGTAGAAGATTCCAACCCCATGCAATACTTGCTCAGTCGTCGGTAAATTAACGGTAAATTTGCTCGATGGATCGTCATCCTTCAGGAGTATGACCTCAAATTTTCCACACCCAAGAGCAAGAAATCCCTCATCCTCGCCGAATTCATCACAACGTTCCCCTCCAATACTACCCATACCCCCGTCAATACTGACTTCCCCGACGAACATCTGTTTTACATCCCCTCAGATGACCCTCGGTACAGAAATCTTCTCGTCTACCTCTGAAAACAGAAATTTGGAAACCACCTCTCTTGAGACGATCGTCGACGTATTCGTCACCAGGCTCCCCGCTACCTACTTATCGGTGATATCTTATATTGGTGAGGGGTCAACATTGTACTATGTTGATGTTTGACTATCGACGAGGCCGATCGAGTCTTGAACGACTGCCACAGTGGCGCTTGCGGGGGCTACCTCTCAGGGATGTCCACCGCTCAAAAAATCATTTGCGCCAGTTATTTTTGGCCTACATTGTTTCACAATTGCATCCACACTGTGAAGCGATGTAACAAATGTCATCTTTATGCCAACAAAGAATGAGCACCACCTGCTCTTCTACACCCAGTCATTACTGTCGGCCCCTTTTGCAAATGGGGCATAGACTTCATGACTTACAACCCTCCATCCAACAATGGACACAAATACATCGTCATGGCAGTCGATTACTTCACCAAGTGGGCTGAAGCCATGCCTACCTTCAACAACACCACTGATATTGCAACGTGTTTTTTCTTTAACCACGTCATTTCCCGTTTTGGAGTACCACTCCAACTAGTCTCTAATCACGAGAGACATTTCAAGAATGGAATTTTCGTCGAACTCTCATCCAGGTTAGGCTTCTCCCACGAGTTTGCCTCCCCATACTACCCTTAGTCAAATGGATAGGTCGAAGCAGTCAGCAAGGTTCTCAAAACCATGTTGCAGCGCACAGTTAACAAACATAATACCAATTGGGATCATATGTTATTTTTCGCACTATGGGCTTATCGCACAGCAGTGAAAACTACCACTAGTTTCACACCATTTCATCTAGTCCACAGGGTTGATGCCACTCTTCCCATCGAGTGAGAAATTCCCACCTTACGCACTGCTATTAAGATATTACCCCACACTATGCCAATGGAGCAATGTTTTCTGAACTTAGAATCCCTGGATGAGGATCGACGATCTTCATTACAGAACAATGAGGCAGCCAAAAAATGGTCAAAATCTATCTTTGATCACCATGTCAACCTTCACTCATTCAATGAAGGCGATCTCATCCTTGTTTATGATATCGCTCACGATACCCTCGACCATGGAAAATTCGAGTCACTTTGGCATGGACCTTACATCATCCAACATTGCCTCACTAAAGGCACATACATTCTGGCCTCTCCCTAAGGCCACCATCTCAAGGAACCCGTCAACAGGTTGTACTTAAATAAATTTTACGCCTGAGCGTAGCCATTCTACATTAGGCTATTTCTTTTTGTACATTTTTTTTGAAGAGTTTTAAATCTTCTTTCTTCCATACCTCACATCTAATCTATCATTTGTGTTATTGATAGATGCCTCCTCCATCGACCTACCACATCGGTTACACCGACTGAGGTAGCTGTTGGACACAAAATCTTGCTTCGGTCGCTTGGGCCATCTATTCACCCTCACATGAACTGCTCCACTCCAGTGGCATATGTTTGGGTTCAACAACCAATAACCAAGCCAAGTACACAGTTGTCATTAGCCTCCTCGCTGATGCCAGCCATCGCCATATTTGTCACCTTAGCGTTCTACTAGATTCCCAACTGGTTGTCCTCCCGCTCAACAATGTGTATTGTGTCCACAATTCTTGCCTCTTCCACAAATACCTGCACGTTAGACTCTTATCTCGACATTTTGATTCCATCACATTTACACACATTCTAAGACACTTTAATCAAATAGTAGATAATATGGTTAACCTAGTGTTAGATTGGCATTTATCACATCAAGACACCAGTATGAATACATAAATCATCAATAGTCTATCAACAACATACAAATTAGACACCATCAAAAAGCACTAACAAACATCAACACCAATGAACACCACAAATATCCCAAAATTGTATATCCATTCATATATATATATATATATATATATATATATATATATATATATATA
>ML793227.1:307777-318973 GCA_009831015.1 Picea engelmannii
GAACACCCACACACTGCTCCAAGACTCCCTCATCAAGGATCCGTGATCACATGCCCTCAGGCACTCCCTGTAGTACCGCCTCCAAGTAGCAGCGAACATCCTCGAACTCTCCCCCGGCCTTCGCCGGAGGAGCATGCGATGGCCCTAAACTGGGGTCATTGAACCGGTGTCACTTGGCCTCTCTCTCATCCTCAACCGGCCTCGCCTCAGCATCATCCCACCACCATCTCTCTCCTGCACGGGGCTCTCCCCGTGGAGGCCTCACCGGCCCCTGACGAGTCGACGCTCTCACCAACTCAACCTAGCACCCACGAGGTCCAACATCTGCACAAAAAACAAACAAATGGTAGCATCAACATCCATCTATACATAACAAAGATGCTATACTATATAAATATCAAACCATCAAAAATCACATCATACCTTTGTGGTTGAACACCTCTCCTGGTGGTAACACCATCTCTGGATCATCCCAGAAGTCCACCCCAAAATAGGGATACCGCAGTATGATCTGTGGTATCTGTCGCCACACCTATGCAGCCTCGGCCGTGAAATAGTGGCCACCCTCCCCACCACTGTGATGAACCAGGATCATCGCCCACCGCCTCAGTCGCGACTCTTGCACGCCAGGAGCGCCTAACAACACTCTAGGGCACAACATCGACACCCTCTCCAAAAACCATGCCACCAAGATAGACCCAAGGGAAAATTCCCCCGAGTCAATAGCATGACACCTGTCAATCTTCCCTACCATATTGGCATGGAGCATCAAGCCCCAGGAGAAATGCTCGCCCACCAATGCCCTCTCCATGATCCTCAGCTGACCTCCACTGATTCGTTGAGTCGCAAGAAACCTGTAGACTCTCACGATGATCACTGCCATGCAACAATGCACAAGGGCGTCCATTGCCCCAATACTCACCATGGAGCCCAACATAAAGTTCTCCCCCAAACAATATCTCTGGGCTAAGACAGCCAACTGACCATCCCTAGGTACTACGAGCTCCGTCAGTAGTGGGGTTCCCCGAAAGGGGAGCACAGTCAAAAAATATACATCCTCCACCACAGTGAAGGCTATCTTCTCACCCCACACCATAAATGAATGCAGGTAAGGACTCCACATCCTGATCAAGAACTACAAAAGATACTCCTGTGCCCGCACTAGCGAACACTCAAAAAACTTCAACAGTCCATTTTGCCAAACTTCCAAACTCAATTCTGGGAGCTCCGGGCACCCGTTTTTTGATCCATCTTCAGCCAGGGGATCAGGACCCCGTTACCTACATAATTCCATTCCCCAGGCCATTTTCCATCCTCAGCCCCCGGGGGACATTTTTCTCATATTGCGCTCAGGTATGCATGCTTACATTATTGAATAACTGCTATATGATCTTTTCTCTTCAAATATTGTTCACGTCAGGTATTCAGTTTTTATGTGTGTAGGTGCTTGATCATCATACGAAAAAAGTATCCCTTCAGGTATATCATAGACACTGGCATGTAGTCATTCCCTCTGAATCTCAAAATGCATCTCCCAATCACACCCTCCAATCTTTGCCTCTAGGATCCCTATATCCGGCTCTACAGTACTATCACCTCCACTGCATTTCGGTACTGTCACCCAGTAGCACTCCCCCCCCACATGATTTTTCCCATTCATAGCTTCCCTGGGCATCTTGACACTCATGTTGTTTTCACCCTTTAGGGATGGGAGTCCTAATAGTCTTACATAATGTCGAGAACCAACCACATACTCCTTCTCCTCATTTTGCTAACCTACCCAAAATGGACTCCCAGGTTACTTCATCATTGTTCTATTCCGACTACACCCCCACAATATCATTAACCATCCATTTCATCCACTGTCAGTTTTCCCCTCTGCAGATTGTCCTCCATACGTTTCCCTAATACAGAAACCCGCTTATGGGGCCCTAACCCTCCACTTGTTTTCCAAGCAACTTGCGCCATCATCAGGCCAAGCCATCTTACACCGAGGCACCCATTTCTGTATCTGCACAGTTATCCCAACTTATTTTTTATTCTTTTGATAATTGTACAAACCCTTTTTCCACATTTTCATAGCTTTCTGTTGTCACCTTTAGCGACCTTCCTTTTTTCGGCAAAGCAACCCTTGTCGCCCTTGGCTGGGGCATTTTTCACTTCTCGACATCAATGACACTATCCATAAACCCCGAGAATCTTACAACCCATACACCTTTTTGATCTCTGTGTTTTTCCATTGTGTCGCGCCTCTGGCACAGCTCACCCTCGTCTAGTCGTCCCCTTGGCGATAGATTCAGTTTTACGGTTTCTTCCACTTTGCATATATCCCCAACCAAGGGCAGTCTTGAGTCTCACCGCATAGTGACTCCGTACATATACCTCATTAGTTCCTGATCTCATCCAATGGATTTCAGAAATTTCTTTGCTTCTTCGAGTCACATCTCCCTTTCTGTCGACATCGGCATGGTTTCGAGAAAGGCGACAGTATCTTGACTCTCATTACCTTTACAATGAGGAGTCTCGAATGACACATGGAAAACTACCATTGTTCTTTGCTATCGTTGACCCCCATAACATTTGACTTCAACACTATCTCATGTTATAGTGGGTCTTACTTTGCGACTATTGCATTTTTTTTATTTTAGCCGAAGACCTATGAAATTTGATAAACTATCAATGTCTGCACATTATCGACACTTCTCACAGGTGTCCTTTTTCAGAGTTTTGTTCACCATCAGAATTGTTCTTTGTTATTATCAAACATCCCCGGAGGGCGCTGCAGTGATCTACGTCCACAACACAACTTCAGTTACTGTATTACATCTTTTTGAGTTACATGACATGAGCATGGGACATGCCCACCTAGTTTGTACATAGTTTTATTTTTTCTCCCACACCTTGGGAAAGGCTTGGGTCCTATAGGTTCCCCTCTCCTTCCAATGGGTCTCTCTTGAAACTCCCCACAAGGCTCTTTCTTATGCAGGTACTCTCAGTAGAAGAAACATTGATGTATTTCGGCTATACATATGCTCCTAACCTCACACATTAGGGGGCATCTGTTATCACCGAAATTTTGTCCGCAAATGGTTACATGAATCCAACATCTTCAAAACACTCATTAGTTCACTCATGGGCCAAAAATTCATCTCCAAAAGGTCCAAAACTATACAAGCAACAATAAAATCAGCATGCGCTAAAAATACACAAGGCGCACGCGCACGTGCGACAGTCAGATAACGTCGAAAAAACGCACATGCGCCCGATGCGCGATTGTGGACGCAAAAAACCGCGCACACATTAAAACGATGCATTTATGATATTGGTCAGCCTTCCACCCACTTCTGGTTCAACTTCCAAATCGATTTGACATCCAAATCTGGCTGAATCTGACTAGGGGGTTGGTCAAATACCTAAAGGTGCCCTAAAGGGCCCCTTATTCACACTAAGAACTGGTGGCATAATACCTCAAAGCTATGCTATAAAAGGAAGCCATGGGTGCACTATATTTTCAAGGAATTCATTTGCATTTTTATGCTACTGATATTCTCTTGGAGGATCCTCTTTCCTCATCAAGAGCATACTAGAACCATTTCATTTAGCCATTCATATCACCTCTAGATTGAATGTGCTTTGGATTCGCTTCACCATTTCATTTTAGTTCCTTACTTGTAAGAAGAGATAAATATTTGGGGGTCCAAGAGCCCTCCCTTAGAGGAAGAGGGGACCCAAAGTCTCCCTTTCTCTTTGGTGTTTTCTTTTCACTAATACAATCCTTTCCATTCATGGCATGAGTCTTTTTTATTTCTTGTTCTAATGTCCTTATGCACTATAGTTTAATTTCTTTTATCGTTCTTAGTTTAATTCTTTGCTTATCTTTTATGTTTTATACTTCTAACTCTTTCCTCTACTGTTGTCTTTCCTAGCTGACCCAACTAGGCTTGTAAGCACCCTTATTTAGCTCATTTAGGTGACAAAAGAGGTGCAACAACAACTATATGCAACAATGCAACTTATCATGTTTTTTAGTGACTATATGCAACTTTATGCAACTATATGCAACTATGCAACTATATGCAGCTTATGCAACTATATTGCAACTATATGCAACTATATTGCAACAATTTCGTATGAAACTATATGCAAATATATGCAACTATGCAACTATATTCAACTTATCCAACTATATGCAACTATATGCAACTTTATGCAACAATGCAACTTATGCAACTATATGCAACTATATTGCAACTATATTGCAACAATTTTGTATGCAACTATATGCAACTAACTGCAACTAGGCAACTAACTGCAACTATATGCAACTAAATGCAACTAACTACACCTAACTGCAACTATATGCAACTATGCAACTTATGCAACTATATGCAACTATGCAACTATATGCAACTATATGCAAATATATCTTGACTCTCATTACCTTTACAATGAGGAGTCTCAGACGGCACAGGGAAAACCACCATTGTTCTCTGCGGTCGTTGACCCCCATAACTTTCAACTTCAACACTATCTCATGTTACGGTGGGTCTTACTTTGTGACTATTATACTTGTTTTATCTTAGCCGAAGACCTCTGAAATTTGATATACTATCAATGTCTACACAATATCGACACTTCTCATAGGTGTCCTTTTTCAAATTTTTGTTCACCATCATAATTGTCCTTTGTTATTATCAAACTGCCCCAGAGGGCGCTGTAGTGATCTACATCCACAACACAACTTCAATTACTGTATTACATCTTTTTTATTTACATGATGCAAGCATGGGGCATGCCCGCCTCGTTTGTACACAATTTTATTCATTCTCCCACACCTTGGGAAGGGTTTGGGTCATACAGGTTCCCCTCTCCTTCCAATGGGTCACTCTTGACACTCCCCACAATGCTCTTTCTTACACAGGTACTCTCAGTAGAAGAAACATTGATGTATTTCGGCTATACGTATGCTCCTAACCTCACACATCAGGGGGCATATGTTATCACCATAATTTCATCCGCAAATGGTTATAGGAATCCAACATCTTCAAAACACTCATTAGTTCACTCATGGGCCAAAAATGCATCTCCAAAAGTTCCAAAACTATACAACCAACAATAAAATAAGCATGCGCTAAAAATATACAAGGTGCACATGCATGTGCGACAGCCAGATAACGTCGAAAAAGCGCACATGTGCCTGATGCGTGACTGTGGACGCAAAAATCTGTGCACACCTCAAAACGACACATTTATGATATTGGTTGGCCTTCCACCCACTTTTGGTTCAACTTCCAAGTCGATTTGACATCCAAATCTCGGCTGAATCCGACTAGGGGGTTGGTCAAAGACCTAAAGGTGCCCTAAAGGGCCCCTTATTCACACTAAGAACTGGTTGCATAATACCTCAAAGCTATGCTATAAAAGGAAGCCATGGGTGCACTATATTTTCAAGGAATTCATTTGCATTGTTATGTTGCTGATATTCTCTTGGAGGATCGTCTTTCCTCATCAAGAGCATACTAGCACCATTTCATTTAGCCATTCTTATCACCTCTAGATTGAATGTGCTTTGGATTCTCTTCACCATTTCATTTTAGTTCCTTACTTGTAAGAAGAGCTCAATATTTGGGGGTCCAAGAGCCCTCCCTTGGAGGAAGAGGGGACCCAAAGTCTCCCTTTCTCTTTGGTGTTTTCTTTTCACTAATACAATCCTTTCCATTGGTGGCATGTGTCTTGTTTATTTCTTGTTCTAATGTCCTTATGCACTATAGTTTAATTTCTTTTATCGTTCTTAGTTTAATTCTTTGCTTATATCTTTTATGTTTTATACTTCTTTCTCTTTCCTCTACTGTTGTCTTGCCTAGCTGACCCAACTGGGCTTGTAAGCACCCTTATTTTTCTCATTTAGGTGACAAAAGAGGTGCAACAACAACTATATGCAACAATGCAACTCATCATGTTTTTTAGTGACTATATGCAACTTTATGCAACTATATGCAACTATGAAACTGTATGCAACTTATCCAACTATATGCAACTATGCAACTATATGCAACTTATGCAACTATGCAACTATATTCAACTTATGCAACTATATTGTAACTATATTGCAACAATTTCGTATGCAACTATATGCAACTAACTGCAACTATGCAACTATATGAAACTAACTGCAACTAACTGCAACTAACTGCAACTATGCAACTATATGAAACTAACTGCAACTATATGCAACTATATGCAAATATATATAACTATATGCAACTTTATGCAACAATGCAACTATATGAAACTATATTGCAACTATATGCATCTATATTGCAACTATATTGCAACAATTTCGTATGTAACTATATGCAAATATGCAACTAACTGCAACTATGCAACTATATGCAACAATGAAACTTATCGTGTTTTTTAATGACAATATGCAACTTTATGCAACTTTATGCAACACTGAAACTTATGCAACTATATGAAACTTGTGCAACTTATATATGCAACTATATGCAACTTTATGCAACAATGCAACCTATGCAACTATATGCAACTATCGAGTGATGATCAAGATACACTAAGAGAGGTTGAAAGTGAGACGTGTTGTACTAGATCTATTGGTTCTAGATCAACTAGGTGCTTTTGAGTAGTATGTATGTGTCTCAAGGTCTTGGAAATGATATAGGGAAGAAGGCCATGCCTTAGGGGGAAAAGAAAGCTTTGAGTCATCTAAGAAATGATGTTAGTGCTCTCACAAGGTTTTGAGCATTAGCTATGGGTCTTAAGGCCTTGATATGGTTGAGGGGGGAACCTAAGGCTTAGTCAAAGTACAAAGCTTCTAGGCATCCATGGACAAACATGACACCTCAAACTAGCACACCCAATCTCTCAAGGTTTTATGCAACTTCTAGGGCTCAAATTTCATGAATGACACCTCAAACCACCATAGATGACCTCTCGAGGGTATCTTTGGAATTCAAGTGGGAGTATGGGCATCAATAGGATATTTTGAGCACTGGGTATGGGTCTTGGGTCCTTGGAAAATATTGAGAGAGGAAACCCCCTCCTTCCATCCCATTGTCTCCTTCACATTCTTCCATATAGAAGACCACAACCCTTTCCTTTATAGTTTGTACAACTTCATCAAAACCATTACACCCTATGCATACAATGGTTTAAACAACAACTTGATCATCTTGTAATATCTATCACAACCAACCCCAACATTATTTCCAACTCGAACCTTTCCTCCATTCCCCACCAGCCACTAAAGGCACTTTCCAAATATGTGAAATTCCAGGATCATGGATTTCCAAACTATCGATCCCCACTCGAACTCTTTGATGGGTCTCAAATCCAGTTCTCCACTAAGTGTCGAGGGATATGCAACTATATGCAACTTTATGCAACTTATATGCAACTATATGCAACTTTATGCAACAATGCAACTTATGCAACTTATGCAACTATATTGCAACTATATGCAACTATATTGCAACAATTTCGTATGCAACTATATGCAAATATGCAGCTATATGCAACTATATGCAACTATGCAACATGCAACTTATGCAACTTTATGGAACTTATGCAACTTTATGCAACATGCAACGATAACTTATCTTCTTGTTTTAACGAGTGTAGGTACCACCAAATAGGTATATGTCGAATCTATATTCCTCGAGTGATGATCAAGATATACTAAGAGAGGTTGAAAGTGAGACATGTTGTACTAGATCTACCGACTCTAGATCAACTAGGTTGGAAAAGGTAAGGAAAATATTTCGTATACACATGCAATTTTTTATTGCCAACGGAGGGTCGTGTAATTATGATGCTGAGAGCATAGGTGACATTGAGTTTCCCTTGAGGTATAAACATATAGTGAAACGATGGGTACCTAAGGAGCTACCTGAAATGGACACGGATTTCTTCATCGGTGGGAGGATGTATTGCAGTGCTTCTTCATCCTTACATGGATTGGGGTTATTTTCCATGGATGGCATAAAGGTTGGCTATGGCACTGTAACTGAATTGATGGAGTATGTCGAACCATTATACAACTACAATCACTGGTTGATGTTGGTCCGATATACGAAAAGTATGCGGAGATACGAAGTTGCCGCAAATTATATACAACTAATAGATAACAATCAAAATAAAGGGGCAAATATGTATATTGATGGAAGGCCAAAAGCTACTGGAAACATTGAGGGATTTATAAATAGTACACGACCAGTGACAACAACTAAGAAACCGAATTGCATATTTGAGGGACGCGAAGGAAATGGTGTATTTGTATGTCCAACAAAAACAATAGTTTCAGGTGAAGAGTTGTTGATCGATTACAACTTGAATCGAATAGATGGAGGGGGTTTGACTATTGGGGTAAATATCTTGCATACCATTCAACTCAGCCTTTGAATAATCATTGTTAGAATTTATCGTTGCAATATTTCAATTTTTTACTTCATAAATTTTTTACAACTAGTTTCATAACTCTTGTTGATTAATTTATTGTGTCAACATCTATCCAGGGTGACCGTGAGATATCACAGGCTACATTTGTCTAGGGTGACCGTGGAAAGGCACCCACAAGTAAATGTTAAATACAGTAACAACTTATGACTACAACGTAAACTAAATTTTAGAAATTTCATTTTTTTTTTTTTTTTTTTTTTTTTTTTTNTTACTGCAATATTTCATTTTTTTAATGTTACAGGTGAATTTCATAACTTTATTGATTGATTTATTATGTCAACTTTTGTCCAGGGTGACCATGGCAGAAAATCACCTGCTACATCTATCTAGGGTGACCGTGGAAAGACACCCGATGTGCCTCAGAAGGTAAATGTTAAATACAGTAACAACTTATGACTACAACAACAAAATTTCTGAAATTTTGTTATTTTGTTTTTTGATATTACTGCAATATTTCATTTTTTTAATGTTACAGGTGAATTTCATAACTTTTATTGATTGATTTATTGTGTCAACTTCCGTCCAGGGTGACCGTGGCAAAACATCACCCACTACATCTATCTAGGGTGACCGTGGCAGAAAATCACTTGCTACATCTATCCAGGGTGACTGTGGAAAGGCACCCATTGTGCCTCAGTAGGTAAATGTTAAATACAGTAACAACTTATGTCTACAACAACTAAATTTCTAAAATTTCATTATTTTTTTTATGATATTACTCCAATATTTCATTTTTTAAATGTTACAGGTGAATTTCATAACTTTTGTTGATTGATTTATTGTGTCAACTTCTGTACAGGGTGAGTCAACTTTTGTACAAGGTGACCGTCTCCGAAAATCACCCRCTACATCTGTCCATGGTGACTGTGGAAAGGCACTCRCTGTGCCTCAGCAGGTAAATGTTAAATACAATAATAACTTATGACTACAATAACTAAATTTCTCAAATGTTAAAGTTCATCTCATTAATTTTATTCATCAATGTATTGTGGCATGGTCAACGTGGGAAGGCTCCCACTGAGGATATTGATGAGGACGAAATATTTTTTTCCATTGACCCATTGACAACTATAATGAAGGCCTTGAAGAAGGGTAACATATAATATCTAGGTTTKCTTAGCAAAAGACCCCTGACACAGGAGGACAGGGAAARAATTGTAGAGATACAAAATACAATAACTAATTTAGGGGTAAGTGCCATCTTCACATATTTTTATCAACTATGACAATTTCATATCCACTTTTTTGTTTAATATTTTTATATGATCTGATAAAGTAAAGTTTTTCATTTGTAGGAGTTTTTAAACCCCGTGCACAGGGAACCTGTCGATCCTGAAAATGCTATAGGTAGCAGTGATGGTCCAATGCAAAACAAATGTCAACATAGCAAAGTGCAAGTGAATATTTTTTAGCCTCCTGAGGTTCCCCTCGAATCCATTGATGAGCGCAATGATTTTGACCGGCATGACACACCGGAGCTTGATGAGCCGGAGCCTGGGACTCCACATGACTCCGGAGAGGAACGTACTGTAGATGGAGAGGAAACTATTATGCATGGAGCAGAACAAATTAAAAGCATCGGATCACAAGATGTCACCTTTCTGGTGGATGACGCATTTGTTCTGATCACGATTCAGAATATTGCATGTAATTGTTAATTAATTGATTCATTTTCTTCATGAAATTGAAATGGACATTTGTTGAGACTATTATAAATTAATGGATAACATGTTTCTGCAGGAAACAATGTTTTCTATAGAAACTTAAATGACAAAGCATTGGACTTTTTTGGCCCCACCATTCGCACAAGGTGGAATGGCCAAGATAGAAAAAAGAAAGATGATTTAATAGACCACATGGTAAACTTGTTCGGAAACACTTTCAACAAAAAGGTGGTTACAAAGTTAGCCGACGAGAATTTAAAATATACCAGGGCCCAGTATAGGGAGAAATTGCAATTAGACCTCAAGCACGAGTTCCCTCCCATGGTTCCAAAGAAAGAGTGGAAGGCACTAATAGAGGATGCAAAGGAGAACTTGTTTAAAAAACAAGGAAGACATCCATGAACTGGTCAAGCGAGGTACAACACATGTCATATTATTAGTGAAATATGATCATTTATGTTTTTCTTTCCTGTTTTAAGTAACAATTCTGATATCTAATTGTTTTTCAAAAATTCCATATGTAGGCTACCAAACATCTCCAAAGCAACCAAGGCCGGAGTGGAAAAACACGACCAACATAAACTAGGCTAGGGCGGCTATGGAAAACTAAAAGCCCGAATAGTAAGATTTAAATGATTAACTGTGGTTAATATTTATTTTAGAGTAGCGAACAAATATATGTTTTTGTTATTGGTATTTTTAATGGTGTTATGCATTGCAGTTAAATATGTTCGACACTGTTGCCACCGAGGAGAACCTAAAGCTTGGTTACAAGCATTGTTTTAAAAGTGTGATTGAATATAGAAAAATCTTGGGCTAGAATCCTATCTCCCCATCCACACAGGTAAATCAAATGAATAAGGAAACCGTAGTAGCATGCTTGTAAAGTCTATTCATATTTTATTATATCACCCTTAACTAAGTATTTATGTTTTTTTTCAAGCAACAGTGCTACTGCAGCAGTGAATCCAGTGGTATTCAACAAACACCACATCATACAAGGGTGCACATGCCTAGTGATAGTGTAGAGAAGAGTACCCATTCCGGTATGTAT
>ML793227.1:325223-363409 GCA_009831015.1 Picea engelmannii
TTTCTTCATGTTGGCTTGCAATTAATTGTGTTGAAGGGTTAAAAATATCATCTCCAAATGTTTCAAATGATCTTCCCAAATCTTGCTAAAAGTCAAAATATCATCCAAGGAGGCTACAATAAAGGTGTTCGAGAAATGGTCTTAAGATATCATCCATCAATCTTAGAAGTGTTGTCATAGTATTGTGTAATATAAATTGCATAATGACTCACTCATGCAATCCATGTGTTTTTTGAAAGTAATATTCCAAATTATTCTTTGTGTATATTGTCATATTGGTATCCTTACTTCTAATCCAACTTCATGATAACGCATGCTTCCAATATTTGGTTGATTAGTGCCTTGATTATTTGTATGGGATATATATATATACTATAATCTTGTTCAATCTAAAAGATCTACACATTATCTCTAACATCCATCTTTCAATAGAAATGGCGGCTACACCTGTGGACCTGCTACACCTGTGGACCTGCACACTTGCTACACTTCTCATCAATGAATTACTTCCTATCTTATTGAATGACAAGGTCACCATCCCACTCAGGACAAATCACTATCCTAAGTTGTTTTTAAAAATAACTTCTTGCATCTTGTTGAGAAAGTAGAGACATTGTAATATGGCATTACCATATTACAATGTAATATGGTAATACCATATTACAATGTAATATGGTAATACCATATTACAATGTAATATGGTAATACCATATCTCGTGTATTTATTTATTTTTAAACTTAAAGGACGCGTCGCAATATCGATGATAGTTCGTCGAAAACCAATTTTTATTCGTCGCAATTTTCCACGGTTTTGTGCTGCACATACAACATATGTGTTGTAAGTTTTTGTCTTGGCATAAATTTTCGTCGCTATTGCCACGCTTTTGCATGGCAATTTTCCACATTTTTTTTTACATTGCCACGGTTTTTCGTCACAATTTGCCATGCTTTTGCGTCACACATGCAACATCTGCATCGTAAGTTTTTGTCTTGGCATAAATGTTCATCGCTATTGCCACGCTTTTGCGTCGCAACTTTCCACAATTTTTTTTACATTGCCACGATTTTTCGTCGCAATTTTCCACTCTTTTGTGTCGCACATACAACATCTACGTCGTAAGTTTTTGTCTTGGCATAAATGTTCGTCACTATTTCCATGCTTTTGCGTAAAAATTTTCCACAATATTTTTTACATTTCCACGGTTTTTCGTCGTAATTGCGACGAATTTTCGAACCAATTTAGACGATGCATAGGGTTAACCCATCTTAATGGTGATGACACGCAGAGAGCTAATTTCATCGTTGTTTCCACGAAAACCTAGTTCGTGGATATAGCGACGAAAAAAAACCTTTGCTTTCATGGAAATTGCGACGGATAAGTGTGGCAATAGCAATGAAAAACCGTCACAAATTTGGTCATATGTACTAGTGTTAAGTTGAGTTTATTTCAAGTAACAATGTTTATTATAAAAAACAACAAAAAACATATGGCATATAACTTAGTAAAAGGCAGTATTTAAAGGTAAAGATGCAGAAAGAAAATAGGGTAGACTTCCCTGGACAACATTGAAATTGATAATATGATATCACAAACTGGTTACCGATACACCTGATTCTTTAACCAAAGCTTAGAGAAGGCCATCTGTAGATCTAAAGAGATGGGCAATCCCAAAGCATAGCAATTTTGAAACTTCGAACTTAAAATAATTAAATCCAGAACCATAAATTCTGATCATGGTCAGAATTAAAACAAAACTTGATAATTGAGCAGCTTGGTTAAGTACACATAGGTAAGGAAATAAAGGTATGAAAAAGGACCTAGCACTGTGTTATTCAATTTTTACAATATGATACAAAATTTGTTAATTGTTACATAGACACCAAAATATCATTTCGTAGGATGAAAGTCAATGGCCACATATGCAGAAAACATAATATTTCATAGAAAAATGATAAATACTTTGAACTTAATACAATCAAACCTAGAACCATAAATTCTAATCATGTTCAGAATTAAAAAAAATACTTGAAAATGGAGCACGTTGGTTAAGTTAACATAGACAAGGAAAGAAAGGTCTGAGAAAGGACCACACACATTTTTATTGAGTTTTTACAATGTGATACCAAATTTACTAATCATAGCATAGAGGTCAAAACATGATTTGGCGGAATGAAAGTCAATGGATACATATGCATAGAACATGATATTTCATTGAAAAATGATAGAGAGTGAGCACAAGCTTGAAAATTTTGTCTGAAATTAAAAGTCTAGAAAATCAACAACTATGTATGATAAAACAAAACCTTGGAAAGGTAAAAATATACAACCGTCTTTTCAATAATCTTTGTAAATGCCAAAACAACTCTTTGGAAAGCTCAAAAAACATACACTTGTATTTTAAATAAGGTCTATAAAAAGTGAAAGCATTTGTCAAAACGAACTGGGATTGGGGCTTTCGCAGACCATAAAATAGAAGAAATACCTGGAACAAAGAAATAAAGATAGTTAGAAATGGGTGTTAGGTTTTCAAAAAACATAGAACAAGCAATTTTGGGGCATTACCAAGTGATGAAAGAAAAGAAGAGAAAAAAAAATGCAATGCTTGCTTGAATACTTGCCAAAGGAAGTGTTATGTTGTTTTGGTTTGTCTATTGTAGGCATGCATCTGGATTTGTAGGAGTTGTTTCTTCATACTTTTGTTCAACTATCTATGGTTCTAATTCTGGGTTGACAATTTGTTCCAAGGCATTCTTGACCTAGTCATCAATATAGTCTTTGATTGGACTGATGGTTATTTTTTGCTTAAGTCGAAGAGAAAAAATATCCTCCTCCACTTCTTTGCATTCGAGATGGACTTGGTCGATGACTGAGAAGTGGTCTTCGTTGTTATTGACAAATGTAACAAGCCATTGTTTCAGTTCCTCATCAACAAATTCCCTGAGACTATCAAAGTCATTAGGAAATGAGGTTTTCGTTGTGGCTAACTCACTATCAAGTTCTTCTTTGGTGATCATGGTTGAATTCTTGAAAAAAATTGTGCCCTACAGTTCCTTAACAACAATAATTTCTTTTAAAGTAGCATCTCCTCTTCTTCCATTAATATTTTTGCAAGTATTCATTGCACATTGCAACATATTTACTCATGCTTCCCAACTTGCCTTTATTTGATTTATTCTTTTGTCTGAGGGAATCCCTTTCTAATTTCTTTGATAGTCAGTCATACTAGTGACTCGTGCATCGAAAGTATTTAACTCGTTTTGATAATAAGCCTGATCATGCTCTAAATAGCTTCACAAATATTTAGTAAAATTGGTAATCCTTTTTGAAAGATTATGTACACTGGTATTGACCTCCCATACCTGTCTGATTATGTCCAATATTCTGTTAATGTTTTCAGCAACATAGCCTCTAACTCCATTCAGTAAGTGAAGTGATTTTTTTATTTTCTTAGAGGTGTCAAGAATACTTGGAAGAGTCAGCTATGTCGATAGTATGGCCAATGGCTTTGAAAACAGTGGCTTGGGAGTTACTGTGTCCTCAAGCTCACTTATTCTCTTCTTCAATCTAATTGTCTGTAACTCCTGGTTGGAAATCAAATTGAAAAGCACATCTCCTGTGCAATGATGTAGTTTCATGAGGGAATATGGTCCAACTCTTGAGACATCCATGTCATCACTTGATCTGTGCAGTTTCCTTTCGTTCTTGTTGTATTGAGTATTGTGAAACATCAAGGAGTGATTCTCAAACAACATCGGTTCTTCTCCTGCAAGATCCTATGCAAATTTTTGGACTTTTGCAAATCTCTAGGCTACCCAGTCGGGTAGCTCTGTACTGTCAATCTGCATATCATAAACATCTCCCGGACTTCCCGGGTTTCCTGAATCTTGGGAATTGTCTATGTTTGGGGTTTGTTTCCTTTTTTATTGTGAGATTGCATGTGCGAGTTCAAGATTGACATGGGGTGGTTTCTCTCTACCATCACCTACAACACACATTTCATTACTCTCTTCTCTGTTTACATTTTGTTGTTGTGTTCTTTGTCTAGAGGAGGAGCTCTTACATGCCCGGGGATTTGAGGAAGACTGAACATTGGTACTTGTTTTCCCCCTTTGTCTTGCTTTGCTTTGTTTTTTCATATTTAATTTTATTTATGTTGTTACGTCCTCGTTGCATCCACTAATGTCCTTTTTTGTGCAGGGATTGTCACTGGTTTCCTTGTCAAATCTTGTGAAAAAATTATTGTATCTTGTGGATTTTAAGTATTGCGAAAACAAAACCTAAGATTCAAAACCACTTAAAGGTTGTGCTTATTTTAGATCAAATGCACTTAGTGTTTTTGAGACTTCTTTTAGATGGGCTAGATTCTTGACCAATGTGTCTCCAACTCAAAAAGGAAATGTAATGAATTGTCTTTTTCTTTTCTTGTCAAATGATGCACAAGGTTCTATAATGTCGGAAAACTTCCACAACAAAATATCTATCTCAGACAAACATAGGAAGTAGAAGGGGATTTTCTTGGAAACCATACAACCAGATGTATATATGGTTTTCATCATGAATGAAAATATCCTTTCCATTCAGAAATTCCTCAACCTCTTGAGTTATTCTCCTGGGATTTTCCCCAACCAACATGTGTCTAAACTTTCTAACAAAATCATCTTGAACAATGTAAAAATTGAATCGTTCTTTACGTTTAGATAACACAGAGTGCCAAAATTGGACTGGTTTGTTCTATGTATTTACATTCGCTTCAACATGGAGACTATAAAATACATTTCAATAGACAATTGCGAACACTAGATATGCAACCATACAAAAGTTTTGAGCGCTTAAGTAATTTCTCAACTGAAAACAAATTTTATTTGATATCACCAGTTCCCAGTAAAACATGGCATTTCTCTGGAAGGTAAAGTACATTTCATACAATGCTAACGTGGGTATGTGTGAAGTCGACTATCGCCCAGCTACACGCGTGAACAACCATGAAAGTTCCCAGTATAGCTCTTGTAGGCAAATTTATCTCAATTATTGAAAGGTCGGTCGACATGTTTGTAGACAGTAGCATAAATTATCTCAAAATATTGGCACCACTTGCTTAAGATGCTAGGAATGCATCTGCTTCCACAACCTTGAGAGGTTTATTTGCAGTAGGAAGACAAATCATTTAATTGAAAACCTTGGGAGTAAGTAACACTTGATTGTTTCCTTTTGTTGTGACCTTAATCATTCTTGTCCTAGAATCTAACCTTCGATCACAATCTTATCCTGGAATTGAACCTTTGAGCACACTAGGATATGAGTTCATTGCAATAAAAAAAATTAGGTACACAACCAACATTAACGAGCCTTGTGGTCTAGAGTTTGTCTATTTTCTTTTCTTCGACACTCTTGTTCAAGAACCACTTGTAGGAGGTAGACCAATGGAAATTCTTATTCTCTCTAGCTAGTGAATTAATAGTATCACCACAAAAGGTCTGGGTTCTTCTTCTATTCGTCATATGACTATTTTTTAAATCGACCTGGCATAGGTGAAGGTTAGAAATAATAGATTACCGAGGTCCATTTTCTTTAAAGCTAACTACATGAGGCGTATTTACTAGGATATCATTTCCACACGTATGAACTATTTTTGGAAGACACACAATCATAATTAGAAACCATTAAGTAGTTCATAGAACATTGGGACATTTACTTTGCATTATTCATGTTCACTACACTTTCTTCGTAAGTCAAAGCAAATCAACTTTTCATAAAATCTTCAATTTTAGTGAAAATTACATGGGTTTTCAGAATTAGTGCTCCAAAAGTATTGGATGTCCAAAGGACGTGAATTTTGGAACATATTCATGTGCCATATGCAAAGATAATATAGTAGCAACATAATCGGCGCAAGTGTTATAACGTCGATTGCCACCATTGAAGCATTGATGCACTTTTTGGCCTAGTCCCTATCCTACTTGTAGACAATTCTTCCCCATACCACCTTGAGACCTTCTTAAAAAAACCTTTTTGGAACCTGTATGTTCCTTGACAGTTATGAAACACGCATAAATGTAGTTTTCTCCAAGGAAATTCATGTACATGCTAATAAATACCTAATATATATATATATATATATTCCTAATTAAATGTTGAGTTATGGTTTTGGTTAGTTTCCTAAATCGTTTTACCCATACTCAACCATATCTAACCAACTAGAGCAGGCATAAATAGAGCATTTTTTCCAAGGAGAAAGGTAATGATTTATTCAATACCAAAAAAAACATTCATTTGGATACACCCACCATGTTTGTAAGCCCATATACATCCCAACTTTTGTTGGTTATAGACTTAGAAACCCTTGTTTCCAACCTTCTTTGATCCACTTCCTATATGACTAGGCGTTTCCCTTATATTCTCCTTGAGTTCATCAGTGAATCAAAGGTCAAGATCAACCTTTATAGCAAGAGCTTGGGTGGAGGGATCCGAAGTCTCTTTCAACAGGGTAGCACCATTTGGGACATGTATACAATGTAACTACCAAAACAGTTGAATATTTATAGAAACTCATTCCTTCGAAAAGCAATGTGTTTGTAATGTTTAATTTACAATCATTTCATATATTCTTTGTAGAACACTAGTTGCTTTGTGGGCGATTGAAGGTTTTTTTACTGGTGCGCATGTAAGATATGTACGCACCAGTGCACACATAAAAAATAATGATCCAGATTGTTTTGAGAATGACATGAAGGCATAAATATAACATAGATATAACAAGGAGATAAATAGATATATTGAAAGGAACACAATAATACTTTAAAACTCAGATTCTATTAATGACTGTCTGAAATACAAAAGACTGTAAAATGCAAAGCACACAAGCTATCTAGAATGGTGGTAGCTTATCTTTGAAGGGAGATGTGTCAGATAATCTCATTCACAAAAACTAATTACAATGAGGCTCCAAAGGCCATTTTAACATAAAACATAAATGAGAAAACCCTAAACATCCAGAAACCTAACCCTAGAAGATGAAATGCCAAAAGGTTTGTGGGCCCCAATGGGGGTAGTTGATACGTCAACTTCCCAAGGGCACAACTTTTGCATACGATCTCCGTTTTGGGTGCTCGATACCCCATCAAAAAGGTATAGTTGTGGAGTACACATTTAGAATGGTCCCAATACATCCCAAAAAGAATCTATTGGGTGCTTCGAAGTTGAAAAAACGTCGTTTAGGGCCTCAAAACAACCCCAAAAGTTTGGGACCCGAAAAACTATAGAAACAACTACCAAGATGGAAATTGTAATTTGATCTAATGGAATAGGTGGGTGGCCACTAATGTCCACTTCGATCAAAAAATTCCTCGGTGCTTAAATGTTCAAAAGAACTACCATACTCTATAATAAAAATAACAAGCATTGATCAAGGTGCATCAGTGTTGTTGAATCTTACAACCCAATGCATGTCACTGTCATTAGGTTCATTGTGGTAGGGTAAATAAAAAAAATCACCAAATCGATTTTCATTGTTACACTTCATCCCATGCTTCCAAACTCTTAAGAAAGCATTGATGCTCACTCTCCTTCCAAATACATTCAATTTTTGGTGCTTTACAACGAGTTGTATATCTCCACTAGTATATTCCACACATTTCCAAATTTTAGAAATTGCCACAAATTTTCATTTTCTCTCAATGGTGGAACCATGCCTCCTCGGGACATAAGATTCCAGTTAAATTGTTTATTACCTTCCTATTTTCATTTTCATCTGATTAAATTTGAATATAGCTTGAAATTTGACCCTTTTTTCAAAAAAAAATTCCAATTCCACATGGTGTACCTAAACCCTTTGGCTCACACTAAAGCAGTGTATCCTATGTTAAATTCACAGTAAGCACCACCTCCAGTGCATATAGTATAACCATACGCACCAATTCTATTCAAGGAAGAGCACCATGATAAATTAAAAAAAATAAAGTGGCATGTCTTTTGTGACGCCCCTCAACTGGTGCATCATTTGTGACATTGTGCATCGAGTATGTTATAAAGGACAACACCTGATAAACAAAATTTTGGTGCTTTTGGAACACTAAAGTGTCAATGCATTCTATTTAATTAAGCACACCACTACGTTTATGACTCATAAAATTTAATGTAGCGATGGAACCATTTTAACCAAATGCATTGGTGTTGTTAACAGAACCGCACCGTGATAAATATTGACTGAATTGGCATAGCAGGGTGTCTCACTGGATGCCCCATTACCGATTCTATATGCTTCACAAATAACCACTACACAAAACATCAATGCTCCAATAACAAGGTAGCACTGGTGCATTCATAGTAACACATCACACCACTTAAGTTGCAATAAAACAATTTAAACTAGCAATGCCCATAGGTCCAACAAATACAAAGTGTTGTAAATAGAATGACATTGGGCTGAATATTTCACAATCTATCAACGTGGTGCATATTATGGTACACGCCACCAAAACACATGGTGGTGTGACAATAAATAAGGCGAACTAGTGTGTAAGATCTAACAGTATGCATCGATGTTGTTAAAGGAAAACACTAATACATATGGGGTCAAAATTTGACAAAATATTACGATGATATGGGTTAAATTAATCGTACTTTCACAGATTACTACAATTTCAATCATTTTATTTTTGGATCTCCCTGACGTTCGTCATACTTTCGACGACATTCTTTCGTCGTCGATTTTGCGATGCCAAGGATTCGATATATCATCGGGTTTTCATTCGCTTGTGGCGAATGTTCATTGATCTAAACATGACTATTTAGTTGATAGAGTGAAAAAATATAATAGGTAATGTTGTAAAACATTCTTTTATATTTACCTACCATTTTACCTTCCATTTGCATTCTACCCAATGTGAACTCTTTTTTTGAAACCATAAACAATTGTTTAATTAAGTTATAAAATACTACATACGCCCCCAACTATACTTGCAAGATTTTCTTATGAAAAACCATGGAAATCAAGTCCCCCCTGTAGATTAACTAAGAACACAAGGCGTTTGGTGCGTCTAACCATTTTTTGAGATTCGATAAGGTCCCTAATTTTGAGAATCGACATCAATGTAAATTTTTTTATTGAGTTCTACATGCTTAATAGAGGATGGAATGTCCGTTCAACATAAAATCCACTGGGATGAACATTGTATAATAATAGTGCTTCAATGAGTTATATGAAAAACATTAGTTTTGTTACAATTTTTTTTTTTTAAATTGTGGTTGTTGTGTAGTCACAACTCTTATTGAATGCTTTGGTTCTTTTTACTTCATCTCTTGAAATACACATTTTTGGGAAAATTATTGGGCACTTCGCATTCTATGGATGGTACTCATGGTAAATTATATTATGTAAAATCTCAAGGTTTTATTGACATATGGTTCAAGAATGTTACAACAATATATTCATTAAAATCTCAACATGTCACTTGCAAGAATTGAACTTGAGTGAGAAGGATAACACTTTCTCTCAACTACTTAGAGTAGAACCCACTGACAAGGTCGCCGGACTTTTATTCTACCCACATACAAAATTGAAATCACTATAGTTCTCAATGTATAAGATGCAAGCCATAAGACTATGTTGTTTTGTTGTTATCTTGGAAAAAACTTGTAGAAGAGAAAACGTCCACAATATAAAAAAATTCAAGTTAGATGTTGCTACAGTTATGGATACCATTATATATGCATGTCAATTAGGTATTCCAAAAGAGAGATACATGGCCTCTCAAGTTTACGAAAAATAACTGGAAGAACATAAGTTTAGATAATATTTTTGAATTTGAATCAATGGCTTTGTATTTATTATTTGACCTATTGTTATGTATTCTTGTAGTGAGGCCATCCCTACAACGTTTAGGTTGGCATAGGTGCACATGGTTGGCATCAAGGAAAACCATCCGTTAAGATGAAATTACTGAGAGAGAGATGATATTTTTGGTGTGCAAGTATAGGTGTTTGAACATTGTATAATAACATTGCGTCAACGAGTTATACGAAAATAATTTGATTTGTTATCAATACCATTTTTTTAAATTGTGGTTGCTATGTAGCCATGGCTCTTGTTGCTTGCTTTGTGTTTTTTTTTTTAAATTGTCTCTTGAAATACACATTTTTGGGAAATTTACTGGGAACTTCTCATTATAAGAATGGTACTCATGGTAAATTAGATTCTATAAAAGATCGAGGTTTTATCGACACATTGATCAAGAATGTAATTACAACAATATATTAATTAAAATCTCAACGTGTCACTTGCGGGAATTGAACTTGAGTGAGAAGGATAACACCTTCTCTCAACTATTTAGATTAGGCCCCCTAAAAGGGTTGTTGGACTTGTATTCTCCCCGCATCCAAAATCTAAATCACTACAATTCTCAATGTATAATATGCAAGCCATATGTAAAGGTATTTCTTTGTAATCGAATATAACAAGAACATGATCTTTATTGAACATATTATTTTGTTGTTATCTTGGCAAAACTTATAGAAGATAAATAATCCATAGTATCAAAATTTTCAAGTTATATGTTTCTACAATTATGATTATGCATACCTTCTAGGCCCAATTTCCTCTAGACAAAGCTCTTGAATAACGTTGTTGGTAACTTCAAACTCAAGTTTCCCACAACTCCTTTACTTGGCCTCAAATCCTTCACTAACAGAGTTTCATACCTCTCTGTTACACACCAGTGAACCCATGGTTACCTTAATCACCCCTTTGATTCTGATGCCAATCTTTTCTTCATCACATGAACAAGCACTTGACCTTAGGATAAGGCGTCATCGTCATTGTTTTCTTCGGGGAGTAATACAATTCTCAATTTTCTCGAGCTGATGACATATGTATCTTCATCAGTGATTTATCAGTGAGACAATGCATGCATCCAATTGTCCCGATGAAAAAAAATCCACCCCCATCATTCTAAGTTGTTGATATGGATTTAACCTCACCAATATTCCTTTCAAAGTCCATTGTTGATCTACCCTTCTGCTCGAATCCTCACTGTCGATTCGTTAACCCTACTTTAGTAATTTTTGTCGGCCCCACTTTTCATCGACACAATTACAAACATGTCATCGTTGAGGATTAACTTTCATTGAAAATCATCTATCATCGACAATCCTGGAACTGTCGTCGACTCTCCAACTCCTTCACCTTTTTTTCGTTGTCGGCGATTAAGACAATATATATCATCGTCGACTCCAAATTGTCATCGACAATTTCTAAGTGGTGTTTTAGTCATGATACAAAAAGCCCCGATGATATAATTGTGGTTGTTGATTCTGGAAGAGGTTCTCCCTGATCAGATCTATGTCGTTCGTTCACTTACACTGTAGAAAAAATTCTATGTTCGCCCAATTCGAACTGGGTCGATCCCAATCTATTCACACAACAAAGAATCAGTTCTTCTCATTGGGAGTTTCAATCTGGCTCAAACTTGTGGCAATATTTTTCACGCAATTTCCTACAACCACAAAAAATACATCGCTCTATGCAAATAAATTATACATGGATTTAAACAAACACATGGGAGACACGATTCCACCATAAAACTGATCTTTATTAAATCATCGAAGGAACAAGATTTATAATAGGAAGGCTAATTTCCTTATGAATTTTTCATACCTCTGCACTCACAATCACACACCTACCATCATTCTCATATAGTCTAACATCTATTGATTACAGAACACAAAACTATATCTAGGAGCTCTCACATATCTCACAAACTAACAAATCCCAAACCATCTCAACAAAACCCTAAATTTGGAAACTGTTCCTAGAATTCAGTAACAAATCAACATCTATAAAAAAAAACCAATGAAGAAATCTTATAGAGACACTTCATTCAATTATTACAAACAAAAATAGAAAAAATTTGGAAACCAAATTCCTTAGTAAATTTATGACCCCTAGGGTCAATCTTGAGATAAACTGGTTGATGCTCCTACATCAGATTCTCAGGGAAGAAAATATTCATGGAATCTTTTCCATGAGGTATTCAACTTGATTTCCATGTTCTTGGATCTATGCAACACTCATCCAAGTTGCATATTATGTTGTAATATCATTCCATTTCACCAAGTACTCATAGTAATCACGTTTCCTTGTCCTCTTGACAATTTTTAGATCAAGAATATTCTCCTTCTGCAACTGTTTTGTTGTAGTTAACTACTTCATCCATTTAGCAGGTTCGACCTTCCCTTGATCATCCTCATCCTCTACTTCAGGTATTCTATAAGGGTATAAATCCGCAACATTGAATATTGGTGAAATTCCAATATTAGGTGGTAACTCAATCTCATAGTCATTAGCTGAAAATTTTCTCAAAATTCTGCAGGGTCCTATCTTCTTCAATTTCAATTTGTTATATTCATTCCTTAGGAATATTTCTCTCCTCAAATGTGCCAAAACTTGATCTCCAACTTCAAAATTAACTTCCTTTCTCTTCATATATGCTCTTTGCTTGTACCTTTGATTGTTTTCATGTAGTTGTCCCTCGGCCAGTTCATGCAACATTTGCATTGTTGTAGAAAAATCCTTTGGATCAACACTTCTTATCTCTAATTTTCCCAGATATCTAAGTTCAGAAATGCCTCTTGTGTGCATAACATACACTATTTGAAATGGTATTTTCCATGTGCTTCTATTAGGTTAGGTGAGTCATTATAAGAAAACTCATCTTGTGCAAGAACTTGATCCCACTAACCTCTATTCTCACTTAACAAACTCCTCTATAAGTTTCCCAAGCTCTTGTTTACCACTTCTATATGCCCATCATTTTTTGGATGATAGGTTGAATTGAAAGAAAGGCTGGTTCCAATAGTTTTCCACAACGTCCTCCAAAAATGTCCAACAAATTTAGTGTCTCTATCTGAAACTATACTTCTAAGAAATCCATGCAATCTAACAATTTATTTGAAAAAAGGATTAGCAATATGGGTTGCATCATTAGTTTTGTAACAAGGTACAAAATGTGTCATCTTTGAGAATCTATCCACAATTACAAATATTGAATCATTCCCCCTTTGATTTTTAGGTAAAACCAAAACAAAACCCATCCTTATGGCATCCCATGGCTTACTTGGTATGGGAAATGGTTGATATAAACTTGTGTTATCTTTATTTCCTTTGGCATACTGAAAAAATATACATATTTCTACAAATATATGAACATCATATCTCATACCTGGTCAATAATAAGAAGAACTTAACTGAGCATAAGTTTTATCATGTACAAAGTAACTAGTCATTCCTCCACTTTCTCTTTCAACAAGTTATCCCTCATTGAGCATTTTAGAATGCTCAAACAACTTCTTTTGAATAGAAATATCTCCTGTATCATATACTCCATCCAAGGACTTCTATATCTTATCATTGTATTCTCTCATGCTTCATAGGATTCCTTGAAGTCTAAGTCTTCTTCGTACATTTCCTTGAGATGTTCAAACCCTAAAGTACTTACTAGGAATTCCTGCAAAACCAAACACTTCCCGCTCAAAGAATTTGCAACTTGTTAGCATTCCCACTAATATGTTTAAGAAAAAATGTAAAGTTTTTCATAAAATCTACCCATTTGGCATGTCTCTGATTCAACTTCTCTTGCTCAGTTATAAATTGCAGAGAATGATTACCAGTATACAAAATCAATTCTTGAGGCATTAGATAATGTCTCCATTTCTTGAAAGCATGTACCACAACATATAACTCTTTGTTATAAGTTTATTACTTCTGCTTGGCATCATTCATTTTTTCACTAAAATAAGAAATAGGCTTATCATATTGACTTCGAACAACACCAATGGCCATTCTACTTGCATCACACTTGACTTAGAAAATTTTATGAAAATATGGAAGAACTAAACTAGGTTTTTCATTGATCTTCTCTTTCAAAAATATGAATCCCTTTTCATCTTATTCTATCCACTTGAATGGTTGTTTTTCCTTCTTAATAGTTTCAACTATTGGAGCACATATTCTACTGAAATTCCTAATGAATTTCCTGTAGAAACTTGTTAATCCATGAAAACTTCTTACCTCATAAATATTCCTTGGAGAAGGCCACTCCTTGATTTCTTTCACCTTCTCTGGGTCCATATTCAGTCCATCCTTAGAGATTGCAAAGCCCCAAAATACAAACTTTGTCTTCATGAAGGAACATTTCTTCAGATTAATCAAAACTTTCTCTTGCTAGAACTTTCTCAACACCAACTTCATAAACCTTAAGTGTTGTTCCTTTGTTCTGCTATAGACAAGAATATCATATAGATATACAATTACATACTTGCCAATAAAATCCTTTAGGACTTCATTCATGAGCCTCATGAATGTACTAGGTTCATTTTTCAAACCAAAAGGAATGACAAGCCATTCACACAAACCATAATTGTTTTTAAAAGTTATCTCCCATTCATCTCCCTCTCTCATCCTAATATGATGATATTCACTCTTTAAATAAATATTTGAAAAATAATTTGCACCACTTAGACAATCCATCAAATCATCCATATGAGATAAATCGAATCTCTACCCGATTGTAATATTGTTAATTGCTCTAGAGTATGTACACATTCTCCAACTTCCATCCATCTTTGGACTCAAAACAACTGGCACTACACAAGGGCTTAAACTTTCTCTGACCAATCCTTTGTATAGGAGCTTCTGAACTTGATTTTTGATTTCTTCATTCTCCTTGGGTTCATTTTGTAGGTAGCTTTGTTTGGTATAGTTGCTCCTGGAATCAATTCTATGTGATGGCTAATGCTTCTTATGGGTGGTAAGGCATTAAGAAACTCATCAACAATGATATCAACAAACTCATCTAACAGTTCTTGAATTTCAGTAGGAAAATCATGTAAATTGGTGTTGGTAAGTACTACCCTCTCCTTACCAATCAAAGCACAATGTAACTCCTATTCTTTCTTGACTTCCTGCAACAGATCCTTTCCACTCATCAATAGCACACTTGGACCAATTTCTTCTTTAGATCCTTCTTCTTTCAGTGACAATAGTGCATTATTGCGTCCATCCTTTTCAATGGTATAGGTATTCCTTCTTCCATCATGAACAATTTTCCTATCATATTTCCATGATATTCCAAACAAAATATGATAGCCATCCATATGCATGACAACACATAATATTTAATCCTTGTAACTACCAATTTGAATCTCTACCTTACATTATTTACTTACCAGAATCTGATGTCCTTTCTGCAACCAAGATACTTTATATGGAGTGGGATGTGAAATCCTATGCAATCCCAACTTCTCCACCATTTCTGTAGAAACTAGATTGTGTGTGCTGACACTATCAATAACAAACTTGTAGCATTTCCCCTTTTCTTTTCACATGGTCATGAATAAACTCTTTCTCTGTGATGGATAATGAGTTTCCTTTTCTGCCTTAATCAAAACTCTCTTCATCATTAGTGATTCACCCATCTCAAGAATTTCTTCTTTCACTTCTACATTCATTGTCTCTTCCTTAGCGTCTGCAATGTGATCTCCTCTCTGGTTTTCTAACTTGTTCTCAGGACCATCCCAAGACACGTGTCATGTTTTCCCACAATTAAAACACTTGATTCTCTACCTCTGCCTCTGCCTCTGCCTCTTGATAAGAATCTTCCACATCTTGAATCTCCTCTATGTGACTTAATACTAGAGATTCTTTCTTCTCCCTTTGAAGCATGAAATATTCCTCTATTGGATGACCCCTTTCCTCTTGCTAGACTCCTTCCTCTGTTCTTTTGGCTCTTCTTTCTGGCCAACTTTTCTTTTTCTTTTAGGGATACTTTGTAGGAATCTTCCTTTGTTCTCAAAGATAAAAGCGATCTCATCTTGAATATCATACCTTCGCCCATTTATATATCTAGAAACCTTCTCAATATCTTCTTCTATGTGGCCTGCCTTGATATTCAACCTATAGAATTTTCAGTATACTCCTTTACTATCATGGATTTCTGTCTCAAATTTCATAATTTCCTGAATAGACGCAATTGATAGTCCTTAGGCATGAATTTTCCTTTGAATTTAAGCACCATATTGTCTCAACTTTTGATTTTAGCCTTTCCTTTCATTCTCCTATTTGCTTGCAACTCATCCCACCATAAGGCTACATGTCCTTTCAGTATTTTCACTGCATGTTTGACTTTATTTTATTCATCCACCTCTACATAGTCAAAGTGGTTTTCCATTGCATCGATCCAGACAAGAAATTCATCCACATTCAATTTACCCTCATACATGGGCACTTCCATATTTGGTCTGGCTCCAATCTTTGTGACCAATCTCAACAATTTCTCCTTTGTTGTTTCTTCTCATGGCACTCCTTATGTTCCCTCTTTAGATCTTGTATCTTCACTCTCGCTGAAATCTCCTATGTTAGGTTTTCTTCTCTAAGCTATCTCCATGGCCTCCATCCTCACCTGGACACACTTCATCTCAAATCACAAATTATTAGTTTCTACATTCCTCTCTTGGCCTCCCCATATAGGTGGCATGATTCCTACAGGATACAATTCTTATTCTTTGATACCACTCGATGCAGACCTACTAGGCCCAATTTCCTCTGGATAGAGTTCTTTAATAACTCTATTGACAACTTCAAACTCGGGTTGCCCACAACTCCTTTACTCGACATTAGATCCTTCACTGACAGAGTTTCATAACTCTCTATTACACACCAGTGAACCCATGTTATCTTAAGAACCTCTTTGATTTTGGCACCAAGATTTTTTTTTTCACATAACCAAGTGCTTGAACTTAGGCTAAGTCATCATCATCATTGTTTTCTTTGGGGAGTAATACAATGTTAAATGGTTCTGATTCGATGACATACGTATTGTCGTCGATAATTTATCAATGAAAAAATGCATGCATCCAATTGTCCCAACGATACACTAGTCCCAACGAAACGACATCCACCTCCATCGTTGATCTGGATTCAACCTCACCAATATTCCTTTCAACGTCCACCGTTGATTTTCCATTTTTCTTGAATCCTCACCATGGATTCATTAACCTTACTTTAGTTATTTTTTTCAGACCTGCTTGTCATTGACACAGTTACCAACATGTCATCATCAACAATTAACTGTCATCGGTGATCAACTATCATCGACGATCCTGTAAGTGTCATCATCTCTCTATCTCCTTCACCTTTATCGTCGTCGTCTCTTACTTCTCATCAGTGATTTCTAAGTGGTGTTTTCGTCCCAATACAACAATCCCTAGTGATATAATCGTGTCTCCCTGATGAAATATACATCATCCGTTCACTTACATTGCAGAACAAATTCTATGTGCGTCCAATTAGAACTGGGACGATCCCAATCTATTCACACAACAAAAAGTCGATTCTTCTCGCTGGGAACTTCAATTTGGATCAAAATTGTGGAAATAATTTGCACGCAATTTCCTACAACCACAAAAAAATTTTCACTCTTCCCAAACAAATTATACATAGAGTTAAACAAACACACTTGAGACACAATTCCACCATTAAACTGATCTCTATTAAATATCAAAGGAAGAAGATTTACAAGAGGAAGAATCAATTCCTTCTGAATTTCTTAGACCTTTGTGTAGACAATCACACACCTACCGCTATTATCACACAAGCTGGCCTATATTCATTACAAAACACAAAACTATATCTCGGAGCTCTCGGGTAGCTCACAAACCAACAAATCTTGATCCATCTAAAAAAAATCCCAAATTTGGAAACTGTTCCTAGAATTCAGTAACAAATAAAAACCTATGAAAACAAACCCAACGAAGATTTCTTCTAGAGACACTTCATACAATTATTACAAATAAAAATAGAAAACATTAGGAAACCAACTTCCTTAGTAAAGTTTGTGACCCCTAGGGCCAATCTTCAGATAAACTGGTTGATGCTCCCGCATCATATGGATACCATTATATATTCATGTAGCATGAATAACATAAGTTTAGATACTATTTTTGAATTTGAATCAATGGTTTTTAGTTATTACTTGACCTATTATTATGTATTAGTGTAGTGAGGCCATCCCTACGTCATGTAGTTTGACATAGGTGCACAGGGTTGACATAAAGGAAAACCATCTGTTCAGATGAAATTACTAAGAGAGAGCTCATATTTCTTGTGTGCATTGAGTATAGGTGTGTGAAATAAAATCCAATGGGATGAACATTGTATAATAATAGTGCTTCAATGTGTTATATGAAAAAAACATTTGCTTTTTTATCAGTATCATTTTTTTTAAATTGTGGTTGTTGTGTAGTCATGACTCTTATTGCTTGATTTTTTTTTTTTAAATCATCTCTTGAAATTCACATTTTTTTGGAAAGATGGCACTTCTCATTCTAAGGATGGTACTCATGGTAAATTAGATTATGTAAAAGCTCGAGTTTTTATTGACACATGGTTCAATAATATTACAACAATATATTCATTAAAATCTCAACATGTCACTTGCGGGAATTGAACCTGAGTGAGAAGGATAACACCTTCTCTCAACTACTTAGAGTAGACCCCATTGACAAGGTCACTGGGCTTGTATTATCCCCACATCCAAAATAAAAATCACTATAGTTCTCAATGTACAAGATGCAAGCCATATGTAAAGTTGTTGTTTTGTAATCATATGTAACAAGAACATGAGCTTTATTGACCATGTTGCTTTGTTTCTATCTTGGAAAAACTTGTAGAAGAGAAATAATCCACAATATCAATATTTTCAAGTTAGATGTTGCTACAGTTATGGATACCATTATATATTCATGTCAATTAGGTCTTCCAAAAGAGAGATGTGTGGCCTCTCAAGTTTACAAAAAATAACATGCAGACCATACGTTTAGATAATATTTTTGAATTTGAATCAATGGATTTGTATTTATTATTTGACCGGTTGTTATGTATTATTGTAGTGATGCCATCCCTTCGTTGTATAGGTTGGCATAGGTGCACAAGGTTTGCATCAAGGAAAACCATCTGTTCAGATGAAAATACTAAGAGAGAGATCATATTTATGGTGTGCAATGAGTATAGGTGTTTGATTGTGTAAAAATTGTCAAAATGCATCTTCATACCAATGAATCCCAAGCAGGTTTGGAATTTCAAACCAAGATAGCATGTCAATTTTGACGGTCTTGACACCTTCATTACCCATTCTCACAATTTTAAAGAAGAATGTTGATGATTGTGAGAAAGTTTTAACCATATTTGATGGGAAAATCACCTTGTGATGGGAAATTTTCCCATCAAATTCCATCCCTGGTCTTATGTGCTTCCCACTTTAGCAATGTTTGGCCTTACTGCAATAGGATCGTTTGAGTGTGCAAATCATAAATACAAAATAGGAGTTGAATCATGGGATTGTCAATTTTAATAGCGGTAGCTTTTGTATTTGTTTTTGTTTAGTTTCAAGTAGTATGTAGTGTTGGAATTTGACCTGGGGTATTTTTCTCATCAAATATGATCCATTTCATTTTTGTTCTACTTGGAAAATAAAACAAACTGTCAAAACATTTGGTTATAATGTTAAAATTGTCAAAAATGATAGGTGAAATGTTTTTCAAATTTCAACTTTGCTAGTATAAATTTAAAGTTATTAATTTTTTTTGGTTTACCATAAATTTGATGAAGTGTTTCTTCTTTTAAGGAAAAAATGACCTCCATATTTTGGCCTCTTTCGTTATATTTTGTTAGCATCACTTGGTGCAAGGACAACATTTTTAATTATTCTTCCAATCTCATTTCTTGGTGTAGAAATAAAGTACTCTTAAAAGTTTATGCATAAAATATAAATAACAGATAACTTCAAAATTAATTACGACCCACATGTAAAAATTTAAATGATTAGTGGATTAGATACAATTACCTTAAAAGTGATGGAGCTCAAGATGTGATCTCATGTTTAAAACCACTTTTTTATTTGTATTGAATCACTTATGTCGATATTTGAATGTACTTTGTCGATATTTGAATGTACTTTTGTTGATATTTTGATGCATGTTTTATCAATCATTACACAAACTTTTATCGCTCTTTAGACGTACTTTGTCCATCTTAATACAAACTTTTTGTTGATTTGTTGACTTAATTTTGTCGATCTTTGGACGTATTTTTGTTGATCTTTCAACAAACTTTTTGTCAATCATTAGACGAATGTTTGTCTCTCTTTAGACACACTTCGTCGATCTTGTGATGAGCGTCGATCGATCTTTCTGACATAAATTTGCATCATAATTTTCGTCAAAATACTCACTAACCATTGTTCATCGACAGTGTGACACGTGTCTAACGACAAAAATGGGTTGATGCATTCATTGGAAGATCAACGTTTTTGTGATGCAAATTCGTCGATAAATTGTCGGAAAATGGACCCAATGTATGAGTGAAAGCACTACAATAAATTTTTAAAAAATAAACATAGTGGTGCATCTTTTTGTGAGGCTCCTCTCTTGGTGCATTATGAAAGATGGTGTTGTTAAAAGAAAAACATCGCAATAATTTTTAAAAAATAAACATTAAAGTTTGTCTTTTTGTGAGGCCCATCCTTGGTGCATTATGAAAGACAATGCACTACTAAACAACATCCTGATGCTCTGGTATAATTGGTACACTGATACTTTTAGTTTAATAGAGTGCATTGGTAAGTTTGTGCACCATAAATTTTAGCATAGAGGTGTGTTCTTATTAACCAAATGCACTTGTGTTGTTAAAAGAACTGCACTAGGAAACAATTGAATGAATTGGCATGTCAGGGCATCTCATTAGACGCCCCATTGTTGGTCTTCTACACAACCCAACACACCAAAAAAAAAAATTACGGTTATCCAATAACATGATATCACTGACACATTCAAATGATCACATCACAATACTTAATTTTCAATAAAACAATATAACCTAGCGGTGCCTTTAGATACAATAAATGCACCAGTGTTGTAAAGAGCATGACATCGGGTCAAATATTTCAAAATTTAATAATGTGGTGTGTTTTGTGGGATGCACTGGTGAAATATGTGGTAGTGTGACAAGAAACATGGTGCATTGATGCATGATAGTAATTCCACCACATGGGGTGCTATTTTTCTATTATAGAGAACCATTTGTGATGCATAGTTACTATTTTAGGAACACCGATTATTTTTCTACGTTTTGTTGCAAAAAAAAAATCAATTTTATTTGTGTTAAATACAATCTATTTATATATGTATGTGTTTTATAATTTCAATTCATTTTGTCTATATATGTGTACCTAAAAATATTTGTATGTGAATCAAAGTTGACGACGACGAGAAGAGAATAAACAACAATAGAAGGTCAAAATGTACACATTTGTACATGCGTGGGAGGCTAGAGAGAGAGAGAGAGTTTTTTTCATTCACCCTATTTCATATCGCACATGTGCCCTTTGATGGATGTTGTCCTACTTAAGTTTTATGAGGAGGGTACATCCCTCAGGGGGAACTCTTCATTGTTACAATAGTTGATCTATTGTTGGGATCATGGTCGACATGCATTTAGGCTTGATCCTTATCTGTGGGGACCCATGGAGGAGGATGCTTATTTCATCACTAGGTTGTCTATGAGGGGGAGGTTTAGCCCTAGTTCCCTGATCTATCACCTGTTTTTGCAGGAGAGACCCATCTAACATATATACAGAGACATGACAGTATGGACATCCTTTCCCCTTTGGTATTCTTGGTTCTTGGTGGTCAGATGTAAATGAGTTCATTTCATAGAGAAGAGGTTAGGTGTCTATGTCTTATTATCTAATCATTGTCACACTCTAGCTCTGATGGGCATCACATTAGTTTATGTTTGATGAATTATGTAGATAGTTTACTGCAGAGGCCCTGACTGATTAGGTGGTCAGAGATTTTTTTGAGATAGTTTTGTTTTGTGTTGGATCATTGTCATGTTGTTTTAAATGGGAGGATATTCTTCCCATTCACATAAGAGTTATTTACATTATCTTTTGAGAGGGTTCATGTCACTTGAATAAGAGTACCCCACTTTCCTACTAGGCCTATGTTTGATGTAAGTACGTGCATGTGGGGGTAGTTGTTACCCAAGAGGTGCCATTTGGAGTTGTTGTGTACTCTGCTAGGTAGGGATGTATGTGATTTTTTGGCTAGAGAGGAAAATCATGTCCTTGATATTGTATAGTACCCATGTGTGGGGATGGATTGGAGAGTATGTGTAGACTGTTGTATACCAATACTAAATCTACAAATAAGCTTCAGAAATAACCAAGAATAAAATAAAACCATTCACTGAAACACTGAATACAAGAGTATAGAAAACCCTTGAGGTAGGGAAACACCATACATCAATCCTTAAGGAAGGATAAAAATCCTCAAGTAATACTTTCTTTTACATCACAATATACTTCACCATGCCAATTACATTGCTTACATATCCTTTTATAGTATTTTCTATCTTCTAGGAACATTCTAGAGAAGGTATCTTCTAGAAAGCCCATTTACTATATCTAACTAACCATTTATTTTATCCAACTACCATAGTGGGCCTTATTTAATGCCATGGTGGACCTAGTCCACCTTCCATTGAATATCCTCCACTAATAGTATCTAACCCCCATTTTTATTAGGTACCTCCCATATTACCACCCATATTACCTCCCTAGGCATATTACATTCCACCCCCCTTAAGCATGTTTCATTCTCGAAACATAAGAAGATACCATATGATATGATCGACTGAGAAAAGTAGCCAATTGATACCAAGTAAGACCATCCATCCATCCTAATGGAAGCCAAATATGATGTGAAATTGTTGCATTGACACCCTGCGCTTGCTTTGCATTGTGTCGATGTTTCCATGGACTTGGTTCTCTAGCATGATGTTGTCCTATAGTGTTGGTAGGCCTCCATGCACCTCTTGATTGGTTTCCTTTCTGGTTCCCTATTGGTGCATACGTGTGTGGATGATCACGCCCTTGCCTAGATGACTATTGTTTCTCTATATGATGTGTATGTGATATACCACAACTATAGAAATTTGTTATTTTTTCTTCAAAACGACAACACCTTGTGCCTTTGAGTCACTGACCACCTTAGCTTCATTATTGTTTTCATCATGTGGCTTTGCTTCATCTGATTCTATAGATTCTGCCTCTAATTGAACTTCAAACTCTACAATAACTTCTATGCTTGCTGTTGTGGGCCCTTCTTTCTTACTAAGAGACACATCCTGCAATGTAACTTTGTTTTTCTTGGACCACAACTTCAAAAAATTCTTTTGCACATTTTGATTAACTATACCAACTAAATCCATCCAAGGATATCCCAAAACAATATCCATGTCACCCATATCTATAGCATAAAAGTATGAATGCAACACATATTTATCCATACTTAGCTTCAAATATTTAAAAATTTGAATATTTTCACCTTCAACCTATGTGCTTTGAATATTCTTTGTAGGAACCTGCAATTTATTAACCAACTGAATATTGATAAAAATTTGTTGGCAACTAGGGTTAATAAAAACAATGACATTTTCTTTTTGAATACAACCATGAACCTATAATATAGATTTTCCACTTAAAAAAAACTCTTGTTTCTCCCTTTAGCAACATGAGACCATTTATCTAAAAAGAATTATTTAAGTGCTTCATTAGAAAGTGCCATCAATTGGATATAGCTATGTGATTTCCACCAAATGGTTGCATCACCTTTTAATTGACACCCTACCAAATGTTTCCAATTTGCTTTCCAAAATGACTTCAAGTATTTTAAGAATTATTCAATACTAGGGCCATCATCTTTTCCAGTAAAAAACATCTTTCTTGGGAGAAATATTCAAGAAAAAATAGGGTTAAAAATAACTTAATGCAGAAAATCGCGGCTTTTTCCAGAAAAACCCCGAAAAACTGTTGAATTTAAAATGCTCATAACTTTACTTCCCTGACTTCGTTTCAAATTTTTGTTTTTTTGAAATTGCGTATTTTTCCGAGAGGAATCCAAATATACAATTATTTTCTGAAAATTATGATCATAACGTCTAAGATATGAGCTTGAAGTTCCCCTCCCCATTTTTTGTTAAAAAATTATGCAAAAAAATAACCATAATTTCTTCCCTTTGTTTCCCAAGGAAAGCGCTCTAATACCAAATGTTGTATACCAATACTAGATCTGAAAATAAGCTTCAGAAATAAAAAATAATAAAATAAAACCATTCACTGAAACACTGAACACGAGAATATATAAAACCCTTGAGGTAGGGTAACACCATACATTAATCCTTAAGGAAGGATAAAACTCCTCAAGCAATACTTGCTTGTACATCACAATATTCTTCACTGTGCCAATTACATTGCTTACATATCCTTTTATAGTATTTTCTATCTCCTAGGAACATTCTATAGAAGGTATCTTCTAGAAATCTCATTTATCATATCTAACTACCCATTTATTATATCCAACTACCATAGTGGGCTTTATTTAATACCATGGTGGACCTAGTCCACCTTACATTGAATAGCCTCCACTAATAGTATCTAACCCCCATTCTCATTGGGTACCTCCCATATTACCTCCCTAGGTATATTACACAAACATCATATTTACAATAGTCGATCCATCAGATGAGACATGTAATATTATCATTAGTTTTTGATAAATCTAGTTGCATAATTTTATGTTTTATTTAATGCACATGTAATTTATCATACCATTTTATTTCAATTATCTTATCATTGTTATCTATTGTTTTGCATATATTGGCACATTTTTGGGGGATGAGCCTACCCAATAAGAGAGAATATGGAGGAGGTAGAGGACCAATGTTTAGTACATAGACCCTCCATGCCATGTAGTCCAGATCATGTAGTCTGGATAGAGGTGGTGGATCTCCTATGTGGTTTCATGATTAGTCATGGAGTGGTACTCGCACCAGTTTTCGACATATTATGGGTACCATATCTATCTATGATATGGACAACTCTGCCTTGTGACATGGCATTATTGATGTGTCATATTATTGGTGCCATTAACCTAATTGAGAGTTTGAGGGATCTTTCTCATGGTTCTACTCCATGTGGATCATCACTGGACCGATCCACATCCTCTACTCCACCACATGGTCCTCCTCCTCCTATTTCATCTCCTCCACATGTGTCTACACCATCCACCAATTATCATGCTTCCCCTCCACATGTGTCTGCACCATCCAAGTTCAATCCTCCTCCTCCTCCTCCTCCCCCCCACATGTGTCTATACCATCCACCGATCCTCCTAATCCCTCCCCTCAAAATTTTCCTGATCCATCCACATTTGATCCTTCTCCTTCTCCCCCTCCAAATGTGTTTATTATATCCATGTCCAATCCTCCTCCTCCTCTACCTCCACATGTGTCTTCACCATCCACCAATCCTCCTACTTCTCTTCCACACGCATCACCATCCATCGATACTCCTCCTCATAATCCACTTATGTCACAATCCACTAATCCTTGTCCTTCTCCTCCACATGTGTCATCATCCATCGTTCCTCCTCCTCCTCCTCCACATGCGTCCCAAGCGGTTGATTCTTTGGACACTGTGTTCACATCGGGTATTGCTACACATGTTGATATTGATAGAGAGACATTTTATAGTGTACTTTTGTTGACATTGTTGCACATATGTTTTCATTGATGTAAAAGTGGTCATGGACATGGTTAGTTATAGTTCAATAACAGAAAAAATACGTGCACGAAGCATCGAAGGATGAAAGGATCAATGATGCACAATAAGATCAATGGCGCAAAAAAGTATGGCACAAAGTATGGTGCACAAATAGAGGAAGTTGTGAAAGGATGAAAAAATAAGTGCATAGAAATATCGAAGGATGAAAGGATCAATGGCGCAAAAAAGTGTCAATGGTGCAAAAGAAAATCTATAGGGTGCTTTGAACTAGTGCGACGAATGATGCAATGGAGTGTGTCGAGACGAAGTTGATGTGACAGAATGGACTGCAACGTATTGTGTGGAAGATTTCACAGAAGAAAATATGTAGGGCTCCTTGAGCCAGTGTGATAAATGGTGTAGTGGATTTTGATGAGACGAAGCCAATGCGACAAATGGCAGAGTGGAATGCGACAAGATTGTTGACCAAAATTGGTCATCTATATTTTCCCGCTTCTGGTATCATAAAAAAATTGACATCAGGAGAAGAATATTTTTGAAAAATTATAAATTCATTACCTACCCTTCGGTATCATATTCATCATGCATTTTTTGGAATCAAAATATGACTCTGTATGCCTAAGATATTCATAATTTTGTTCAAAATTCCAACAAAGAGATTACAAAAAGAACTTTGAAAAGTACCAAGAAGAATTTGTCTAAGTATGGTGCACCTTTCCTCTTCATTTTCGAATTTTTGACTCATTAATCTCCTCACTTAGTCATTTCTATTACCTTCTATCTCCATCCATCTCCACACTTAACCATTTTCCTCTCTTATCGCTTCACCTCTCTTCATACTCGTATCACATACTTAGTAATTTTTCCATTTTCTCATTACTCTCGTATCCCCTTAACTTCTCATACTTATCCATTTTTCTACCTTCCATTCCTTAGTCTCCTCTCTCTTAATCCCCTTTCCATACTTAACTATTTTTCCCTATTTCACTCTAGTCTCATACTCTCATTACATACTTCCATTTTTACTCTATTCCACTCATTCCATACTTAGTCATTTTTCCCTCTTCCACTATACTCTCTTTCCTCACTACTCTTCTTACTCTACTCTCTATACTTAACCATTTTTATCATCGCTCTCTATTCCCTTAGTCATTTCTCTCATAATTAGTTGCATATTCCTTTCGCTTCTCTTCTCGTACTTAACCATTTTTCTCTTTTCTCTCTTCCTTACTCTCCTCTCCATACTTAACCATTTTTCTTTCTTACACTCTACTCTAGTCTATACCACATACTCCATACTTAGACATTTCCACATTCACATTCATATTCTCATTTTATTTTATTTTCCTTTTCCATATTTCACGTAACACCCCATGAATTCCTCAAATTATTTTAATATTATTTCTCTTGTCCTAAGTTTTCTAGACATATATCCAAGAGATACGTGGCAACATACAACTTGTGACACATGGAAGATTCTTATTGGCAGATAATTGACCAACCACATAATGACACACGAATATGTTCAAATGGTTGGCTCATCAGTGGTGAGTGGGTGTGGGTGGAGTATAATTTTGGTCAAAATATTATTATTTAATCAATTTTCTAAGGGGAGGTCGAACCCTCTTAAGCTCCATAGTCTTCTTCCCTTTTCATATTTCTTACTAAGAGTATTACCCATTTAGTATTATATACTATTAACACTCAAATAATCCCATGCATGTGGGATAAATTTTATGACCAAAAAGTTGAATTTATAAAGGAGAAAAAACGAATTTGAGATCAAGGGCCCACATTTTCCCATCAAATTTGATCGATGATGGTTGACTCACGATCTTGTAGAAGCCATAAATTGAGCTTCGAGCGATGAAATTGCACAAATTTTTTTGGAAAGGTATTTCGACGAAGAATATGTTGGTATATGTTTTAAAATTTAAAATTGGACAAATTTTTCTCAAAAATTGAAATATCAATCAGCTTAATTTTTAATGGATTTGCTTGACAACTCAACTTCACGATGTCATATCTTGAGATCCTGGAGTCGGATTTGGATAAAATTTATATAGTTGGAGATATAAGATGATGAAGTGATATCCATGGTTTAAAAATTGATTATCACTTCCAAAAAAATAAAACACACTCCCCCTCTTTTAAAGGGAAATTAATAAAAATTTTGAAAATAAAAGTTTATTTAAAAATTTTTATTGAAAAAAATAAAAGGGCCCATTTGAAATATTCAGATGTTAATGATGTGAACTCATTAAAAACACTTAAATGAGGAATTAATTAAAGTGAATGTTTCAAGAAAATAATTGTACGTGAAATTTAAGAAGGAAAAAACCCTAACTACTCAAGTAGTTAGAAAATTTGATTTTTAAAGAGAAGAAAAACTTCATCAAGGGTTCCATTATTTAGAAGAGAAAGGGAAGAAGATCAAAAGAAAAAAGTACAACCATCAATATGTAACAATGTTTCTTATCAACAAAGATAAATCTCCATATTCTCCACTATTTTTCTTCTTCTACACCATTTCTCATAGCTTTATGTTTGAATCTCTGAATTGGGCACAAGGATGAGTTCTTGAGTGTTCTTCTTGTATTCTTCAAAATAATTTTCTTATATGATCATGGAGTATTTACAACCATGTATATTATTGTTAGATATTTTTTAATGAAGAACATCTTTCATGAATAAAAGGTACACAAATAATTACTCCGGGGTTGATTTCAATTGTATCTTGTAAATTTGAATCTTAAGTATGAGATATTTGAAATTGATATATCAAATTCTTTTTTGATATTAAAAGTAATACTCTTTTAAAATTATTTTAGATGATCAAATTATTCTCTCCTATTTCTCACGAGGAAGATATGGATGCATTTGTATGTGATTAAGAAGATTGTATATTTGATGTTGATCACAAAGATATTCTGATATTAAAGCCCTCCTTCAATCTTTTATAATATTAAAAACAACTTGTTGCATATAAAGATTAGATCATGTTATTGAAGAACCATTTGTTTGAATAAATCCAAGCAAAAAATATCTAAGTTTTTTTGCCTTAGCATTCTCCTAATCCAAGATATCATAAATATATCTTTTAGCCAAAGAGGAGTACCACCTCTATAAAAATGCAGGGGGATTCATATCCTCGTGAGGTTTCCATTTTGGTCATAACAGATTCACATGTTGACAGGGATAAACGGAAATTTGGAATTCAAGTGAGTGACTCAACAAGAAGTGTTAACAGTCTGGTGGAGCGACTGGGTGAGTGCACTGTAGGTCAAGTGCAACAGGATGAATACTTGTGACTTGAACCTTGGGCTCCTATTTTATCTATGAAATAGGTTCTCTATAGATGAAAATGTGAGTTTTTACATCATTATTAAGGAGATTCTTTGATAAGAATAGGCTTTGTTGCTAGAGATGATTTAGAGCTCATCCGTAAGAAGATTTGGTCTGTTTTATTTAGTCAAATAATGTCCAACTGTAACTAGACCTTGATATGGTCAAGATTTGTCCACAATATAACCGCCATGCATCCACATACTTTATTTAGACAAAAGTGTAACTAATAGGACTTTGATATGCTCAAGATATCCACAATATAACCATCATGCGTCCACATACTTTATTTAGACAAAAGTTTAACCAAAAAGACTTTGATTTGGTTAAGTTATGTCCACAGTATAACTATTACGCGTCCACATACAAGATGGTGAACTCAAGGAAAAACATTATAAATAGGAATGCACTATGTTCGAGTTTGAAGTGTGGATGAGAAGGGAGGAAAAAGGTTATGTAACTATTCAATGAAATTGAACTAAAGACATATCAGATAGTTTTGTAAGATTTTTTTAAAACTGAATATAGGGTGGCAAGGTAGTGCTAGGGTGAGTTGAAGCTCACTAAGGATTGGTGTCCTCATCATTTGTAATATGTTGGTGCCTGAGAGGATTGGTGTCCTCATTATCTGTGACAGGTTGGTGCCTAAGAGGATTGGTGTCCTCATTATTTGTGACAAGTTGTTGCCTAAGAGGTTTGGTGTTTTCACTATTTGCGACAGGTGGGTTCCTGTCAAGATGAATAATTATAAATTGTAAGTTGGTGCTTGTAGAAGAACATAAATAAATATGTTTTGTGGTTTTTTCCCGCATTCGGTGTCCACTTAAAAATCCTTGTGTAATTTGTTTTTTGTGTTGCATTTTGATTTATGCATATATTACTGATTAAGTAAGCATTTATAAATAACTTTAAATTGTGAAAGGAAAGGAAAATGATAAATCTGATACAATATTGATTAACCCCCCCTCTTAGTGTTGTTGTAATTCATAACAATTGGTATCAGAGTAGGTTCCTTCAGTGAGTTGTTAACAACCTAACAACTGCAAGGAAGATCACACAAAAGGTATGGCAAGTCAATATTTCTCTTCTTATTCAACCATACCTCCTCTATTAAATGGAATAAATATTGGATTTTGGAAAATCAGAATGAAGACCTACTTAATGTCTCTTGGTATGGAAGTTTGAAAGATTGCGGTAGATGGTTATTAAATCCCAACAAATATTCCTAGTGATGAAGTAGGTAAGCAAAATTACTACAATAATGCAAGAGCTATGAATGTTATCCAAGGAGGAATTGCACAAACAAAATTTATTAAAGTAATGCAATTGGAATCCACAAAGGAAATATGGGATAAAATGATAAAAAATTATGAAGGAACAAGAAAGGGAAGTTTCCCAAACTTCAATCTCACGGAATGCAATTTGAAATCCTAAGAATGAGTGAAGATGAAAATACTGCGGGTTTCTTTGTCAGAGTAGATGAGACTGTAAACACTATGAAAGGCATAGGTGAGAAGATTGAAGAAGCTCTAATGGTTCAAAAGGTACATAGATCTCTTCCCTCAAGACTTGATGCACATGTATCTGCTATAGAAGACATGCATGAACTAGATAAAATGACTATGGATAGGCTCCATGGAGTTCTAACTTCTTATGAGATGAGGACTAGGAAAGAACAACCATATATAAAGGATGCAGTATTCAAGGCATCAGTCAAATAATCATCATCTCAAGATCATATATCATTAGAACACTTCTCAGATGAAGAGGAAGCTAACTTTGTAAGGAAACTAAAGAGGGGATATGAAAAGTATAAAGGTGTGTTACCATTCAAATGTTTTCATATGTTGGTCATTTTTCTTCTAAATGTCCCTTCAAAGAAAACAACACCATTGAAAAAGAAAGAAAATGCAAGGATAAACCTAGGGAGTTTAAAAAGAAAAAAGTATTTTAAAAGGAACATTTTTTATTCAAAAGAGGATAGCAACAACTCTTCAGACACTGAAGAAGAAGAATATGAGCTAGATACAATTCAAGATGAAAAAATTATCATGGCTTTGGAGCAACACAAATATGAAAAAATAGACACAAAAGAGTGTGAAGTTGTAGTAGACATGGAAGGAGAACTCATTAGTTCTTTGAAGGAAATTTTCCAGCTCAAGAAAAATAACAAACTAAGAAAGGAATAGTTACAGATCTACAAATAAAAATACAATGAGATTAGTGAAGAAATAATCATCTTAAAAATTCATCTAGAAGAGGATAAGAGGAGGGAATAAATATTGATGAATCATATAAAAGAAAAAGAGAACATATGTGACAAACTAGAAGCATAAATAGTTTCCTTAAGAAAGGATCGAGATAAATCCAAGACTCAAATGAAATTCATAAAAGGATATGAAACTCTAGATAATATTCTCAACAATCAGAGATCACCAAAAGACAAGACAAGGCTAGGATATAAGGAACGTCTAAAAACTGTCAAAGGTGAATTAAACACTAGCATGTCAATGTTGAAAGATTAATTGTTGAAATATTAATTATTGAAATATTAGTTGTAATTGTTGAAATATTAATTATTGAAATATTAGTTGTAATTGTTGAAATATTAATTTCCATTGAATTGTTGAAATATTGGTTGTCATTGATGTCAACCCTCGAACATGAATTTAACGGGTTGCATGTCAAGGTAAGGTAGCTATAAACAAAAGTTAACAAGTTTCATGTCAAAGTAATTATAAACAAAAGTTAACAAGTTGCGTGTGAGTTTCATGTCATCATGAATTGCATGTCATCATGAGATCCTCATTAAAACATAGAGAATAGTCAATTGGAAAATCAATTTTGAGAATACAGGTTGGATATCTGAGGCAGTGAGATGAAGTCGACAAATTCCAGTGAAGGAAGAAGTTTGCAAGAGCTAAGCGTACAAAGAAGAAGTTATAGACATATTTTATTTGAGTGAATCCGTGGGTTTCAGGAGGAAAATCACGGACATCCTTGGGTTGTAGTGAGGAAAAGCGCAGACACCCATGAGTAGACAGTGTATAGGGTCGCGGACCTGTGAGGAAAAAATGTTGAATATTAGGGATCTAAAACTCAATTCAACTACAAGTTGAAGGTATGTCTTCCTATCTATGTTAGGGTGAGTATTCTGAAGAAATTGGAAACATAGATGTCTTAGTGATTCATAAGCATTTGATTTGGATAAATCTCTTGTGGATCTTGGTATGAAGTATGTGTGGTTGCAGCCTTGATGAGATATCAAAATCAGTAGCAGCAATAGAAGTATCAAAAACAACAACAACAACAAGTTATCATTTACAACAACAAAGGTAATGACAAATTGGTCTACATTTATATTTCAGGGCGGTTGGACAGGGCAAGGAAAGGGGGTTGTAGCCTCCTTCTGGTTGGAGACGGTAATTACGGAGTTGGAGCTTACTTAAGGTTGCAACCTATAAATAGGGGGTTGGATCCTCCTTCCAGTTGTAGCTATAGAAATAAGAAGTTGGTGCTTCCAATGAATGTACTCTTTGATCAATAAGAAAAAAATTTCATGCTTTTTGTTATAGAAAAATTTTCCACACTCCATGCATTATGCTTTAATGGCCTTCCCCTTCCCTCAACAAACTCAATTTCCCTGTTGTGGTTCATCTAAAGTAAAAAATTCAAAATTGTGTACATATACGTGGGATATAGTTACACAACTCATGTATATGTGGGTTTCTCCATTACAACCTGCATACATTGGGTTTTGTTCTTAAAAATTAAAAAAAAATGTCGGGTTTCCATGCCAGGTCACGAGATCCACAATCCTTGACCTTCCATATACTAGAAACGCTCTGAATCAAACCTTCAAGTCCATTTGGAGGCTACAAATTGAGCCATATATAAGCCTTGAGGATATTCATGGTTGAGAGCAAAGACACTATGGATAAATTTCACCTCATATTGAGTCTGCATCCCTTTGTCCTTGAAAGTATGAACTTCTTTTATGCTCAGCCCCCAAGCTCTTCCTATATTGAGAAGGAGAAAATCAATTAATCCTGCTACTTTTGAGCTTTCCTTTGTGGAGGATTGAAGTGGTGAAGGCTTTGGTGGAGGGACTTAGTTTCTTGGTTCTGATATGTGCCGATATAGAAGTTTGTCACCTGTGTACTTATGTTGATTACATTAATAGAAATACTCTTTTCTCGTCCAATTATATGCTGCAAATATTTGTATTACTTTCCATGGGCGTATTTTTTATACATGTTAATGGATTATGATAGTTTATATGCTAACGTTTCATATAATTTTCATATGCTTGTGTATCTTGGATGTTGAGGACAAGTTGTGGGTATCAAGCGTTGGATCGTGAGCTCAACTGTGGTCTTATTTGGACGTTCCAAAGAGGTAGGATTATAGCCTTCCTTTTGTTAGCATTTCCATTTGTCTAGCATACTTGAGATTAGAGTTGATTTATGGGTGTTGTTCTATCTGTTGTGGTTTACCCCAAGCCATAGAGGGATTTTCCTCGTAACAATTTTCTCTCGCATTGGGTTTCCACATAAAATTATGGTGTATTGTATTTATGTGATGTCTATGCATTGAATTGTGGTGTTTTGAATGCTCATGATATTTATTGGAGGTTTTATATCGTGATTAAAAGTACTAATTATGCTCATATTGATTCATCCCCCCTCTCAGTATTCCAACAATCAACTAGTGTGAATCCTACTAGTTATGCAAATGCTCTCAAGGGAAACAATAGTTATCCTAACAAATCAAAAGATGAAAACAAGAAGCAGTCAGAACTGGATCATCCCAACTATGAAAACAAATATGAAGAAAGGAAGAAACAAGTTTTTGAATCTTCTCAAGTTGGAAGACAAAGACCAATTCCTACAAGTAATTTTTTCAAAGGCATCCAAATTGTTTCTATGGATATTGTTTCTCTTGTGGAAACTTTGGACAGAAGGTTGTGAGTTGCAGGATTTGTAGATGGAACATAAATATAGGAATTAGATTCAATAAACCTCGAATGAATATGTTCAAAAATTCCTTCTCCCCTATTCTAAATGATCTTGAATGCCACATATGCAATAATTTTGGACACAAAGAAAGTGAATGTAGAAGCAAGATCCTTCCTATTTATAAGAAAGACAAACAAGAAGATATTACCAAGGTTTGGAGGAAGAAAAATAAAAAGAGAGAAAATTGTGGGTTGACTCTATATGCCAAAAATCAAGAAAATAAATGGTATATTGACAATGGATGCTCCAAGCACATGACAAGAGACAAGAGTAAGTTTGAATTCCTAACTGAAGAAAAAGATAGTAATGTTACTTTTGGAAACAATGCTCCATCTAGAATTAGAGGAAAATGAATTGTTGCACTAGATGAAGATAAGAAGGGAAAGACCAAAACATAGAATGTGTTGAATGTAGATGGTTTAAATTATAACTTGTTGAGTGTAAGTCAAATGTGTGACCAAGGAAACAATGTTCTATTTCATTCAAAAGGATGTAAAGTAATGGATGTGAATATAAGGAAGATTGTTGTAAAGGCAGTCATAACTTCAGGAAATGTGTATGTTCTAGAAGAAGGAAAAGAAAAAAGTTGCATTGGTAAAACAAATGAGAGTTGAATTTGGCACAAAATATTAGGTCATATTAGTTTTAATCAACTTGTTAAGCTAGAAATAAAATATGTTGTGAGAGATATGCGAAAAAATTTCAAACCTGAGAATATTGTCTACAAGTCATGTCAGTTTGGAAAGCAGTCAAGAGTTCAATTCAAGGAAAGAGAACACTCCACCACTCGACTTCTTGAGATGATTCATACAGATCTGTGTGGCTCTCCTATTACACAATAACCTCAAGGTCAAACAAGGAGGAGAATTCACATCTAATGAATTCAATAGTTACTTTGAAAAACATGGGATCAAGAGACAGTTTTCTATTGCAAGAACCCCTCAACAAAATGGAGTTGTAGAAAGGATGAATAGAACAGTTCAAGAAATGGCCAGGGCCATGCTTGATGAATCAGAAGTACCCAAAACCTTTTGGGGAGAAGCTATTCAAACCGTTATTAACATTCTCAATAAATCTCACATAGGAGTAAACAACAACAAAACCCCTTATGAACTATGGCATGGAAGACCAACATCGATAACGCACTTCAAAAATTTTGAAAGAAAATGCTACAATAAAAGAAAAGAAGACAACTTAGGTAAGTTTGATTCTAGAGTTAATGAAGGTATCTTGTTAGGATACTCCTCTAGAATTAAATGATACAAGTGCTACAACAAAAGGATCCATAAAATAATTGAGAGCATATATGTAAAAGTAGATGAGGGACCACTTTATCCAATGAAACAACAACACCATAATGATCAATATGATGAATCAATCAAAAATACATTACAAGACAATGGAATGGATGATAAATATGAAAAAGATGATTTAGAAGAAGAGGAGAGAATGAAAATATCACAGCCAAAGGCCCCATTAAGGTATGTTCAAAAACATCATTCAGAGAATTAGATTCTTGGAAACAAGGAAGTAGGTGTACAAACTAGAAGAAAAATAATCAATACATATAGTTATGCAAATTTTGCACTGTTATCCATGAGTGAACCACAAAATTTTGTGCAAGCAATTCAAGATGACCACTGGGTCAAAGCCATGAATGAAGAACTAGAAAAAATAGAGAAAACAAGACTTGGGATCTAGTCCTAATACCCACTGACAAAAATGTAATTGGAACTAAATGGGTATACAAAAACAAGTTGAATGAAGATGTATAGATAGTCAGGAACAAGGCCATAATGGTATGAAAAGGGAATGCTCAAGTATAAGGCGTAGACTTTGAAGAAAACTTTTCCCTTTTTCCGAGAATTGAAGCAATCAAAATGTTTTTGGCATTTGCATGTTACAAAAAGTTCAAATTTTATCAGATGGACGTTAAATAATCCTTTTTAAATGGTGACCTAGAGGTAAAAGTTTAAGTGGAGAAACCATATGGTTTTCATCTAACTGACAAAAATAATTATGTTTGTAGATTAAAGAAATCCATGTATGGTATAAAACAGGCTCTCGGATCTTGGTATTACAGACTGGACATGTATTTGCACCAAAAAGGATTCAAAAAGGTAACTGTTGATAGAAACTTATACATCAAGGCTGAAGGTAATGATTTATTAATTATTGTAGTATGTTGATGATATTATCTTTGGCAATAACATTGAATTAATGAGTAAGAACTCTCCTTCTTTCTTGGTCTATAGATTCATCAATTAGAAAGAAGATTTTTCATTTCTCAAAGCAAATATCTCAAGGAGATATTGAAGAAGTTTGGCATGGAAAATTGCGTACCAGTGAGAACTCCTATGACTACCATTTGCAAACTCAACAAATATGACGATGCTCCAGAAAAAGATCAAACCATGTACAAGTCTATGATAGGCATCTTACTATATCTCACAATTTCAAGGCCTGACATCATACAAGCAATGAGTTTGGTAGGAAGGTTTCAAGCAAATCCTAACGAAACTCATGGTCTTGGAGTTAAAAGAATATTTAGATACTTGCAAGGAATTGTTGATTATGGCTTGTGGTATCCAAAAGACACAAACCGCGTTCTCAGAGCTTATACAAATGCAGACTGGGCAGAAAATATTGATGATAGAAAAATCACCAGTGGAGACACATTCTTCCTTGGAAGTTTTTTAGTGTCATGGCTCAACAAGAAACAAAATTCCATTTCTCTCTCTACAGTTGAAGCCGAATATATAGTTGCAACATCCTGTTATACTCAAGTGTTGTGGATTAAAACCAATCTTCAATATATTCAAGTTCCTTGTGATCAACCTGTATCCATTATGTGTTATAATACCAGTGTTATTGACCTCTCTAAAACCCATGTTCAACACTCTAAGACTAAGCATATACCAATCAAATAGCATTTTATCAGAGAACACATTCATGATCAAGTGGTCAAACTAGAGTATGTTCCTTCCAAAGAGAAAATTACAGATATTTTTACCAAGCCATAACCAAGAGAACCCTTTGAGTATCTCAGACAGAAGTCGGGAGTGATATCGTCTTCCCTTCTTCAATAAAATAACACAATGCACTACTTCTAAAAAAAACCCATTTGTTGTTGTATCAGGGAGAAGTTTTCTTTTGCGGAGATACACATAGTTGAAGTTTGCAATGGCTCTCGATGGTATTCCAGTTAAGGATGGTTCTATGTGTGTAAAGAGACTTGGATGACAGAATATACAAAGACTTGCTTTGTCATTGTTGTCAAAAGGGGAGAATACCAAAACCCTTATGTTGATGCACATTGAAAGGGGGAGCAGCTTGAAATTTCAATGGAACAACTTAGCATATTGATTTGGAATATGCGCACATTGAAGGGGGGGGGATTTTTAGTTGTGCACATTGAAATGGGGAGCAGTTTTTAGTTGTGCACATTGAAAGGGAGTAAAATAAAAAAACCCTGATGTTGATGCTCATTGAAAGGGGGAGCATCTTGCAGTTCCAATGGAACAACTAAGCATATTTATTTGACAACTGTGCACATTAAAATGGGATCAATTTGTAGTTGTGCAAATTGAAAGGGAGTAGCTCAACATAAAGGCCATTGTTTTTGTAGTCACCTTTCAGAATATAGATGAAGGATATTTTGGTTGAAATCAATGAAAAAGGAGGATTTTGTTGCACATATGTGTTGATTAAGGTTGGTTGTCATTGATGTCAACCCTTGAAGAAAGACCCGTAGCACAAAGGTTGGGTAATGGACCCAATATTGTTTGATGTTAAGATGAATCATTATTGTCTTGTCATGGTTGATAATAAGTATAAATGGATGAACTCCAAAGTGGCCCCCTTATGGTGAAATTCCTCACGGGAAGACGCTTTGCGGATTGAGTTATCCTAGAAGTATGGTTAGAGAACCCATGCTTATTTGTGGAATAATGAGATGAACGCCAATGAATTTGTCAGTGAAACTATCCTAGATGGATATTTCTTTTCATTCCATTTCCAGTGGTATGTGGAACGTCACATAACTCCTCACGGTTAGAGAGTTATGGCCATGAGAAGTTGGAGAACCCAGGTTTGGGTAATGGACCCAAGTTTGTTTGATGGATAACGGTATGCCTTTTGATATATTTT
>ML793227.1:367906-409010 GCA_009831015.1 Picea engelmannii
CACCAGGTCTATTACAAAGTTACAAATCATATTTGGATGATGAAATTGATGAGGGATTTTGGTTGAGGTACAAGTTGGGTACATGGTTGAGACAAGTAGTTGATGAGTTGGCACATACATGAGGTGTATAGTTGATGATGTTGATACATATTGATAAGTCATAGTTGATGAGTACTTGACACATGATTGGTATATAATTGGTACATGGTTGGTTGAACTTGTTTATTGTACAGGTTGATTACAGATTGTTTGGTATATGTTGGTGCATGGTTGATGCACTTGTTTATGGTACAGGTTGATTACAGGTTGAGGTACAGGTTGATGCATGGTTCAGGTTTATTGGTACATATTTACAACGGTATATCTCACAGTGATAGTGTGACAGTGGTTCCATCATTCTACTTCTACTTTAGGGCGGTTGGACGGGGCAAGGACAAGTGGTTGTATCCACCTTCCGGTTGTAGTCGGAGAACATAGGGGGTTGTAGCCTCCTTCTGGTTGTAGCTAGAGAATTGGGGAGTTGGAGCTTCCCTCAAGTTGTAGCCTGAGAAACTAAGGGGTTGGAGCCTCCTTCCAGTTGCAGTTGGGAAACAAAGGAAGTTGGTGGTTTCAATGAATGTAATTCTTCAAGACATATAAGATAAAACATTATGTGGTTTTCTCCCGATTTGGGTTTCCACGTAAAACACTGGTGTATTCTGTATGTGTGTGATTGTTCATTTCTTGTTGCTCATTATTGGATAATAATTCTAAATTGATATAACACTTGGATTATTTGGGGAAAAATGATTATAATTACGCTATTACTGATTCACCCCCCCTCTCAGTAATCCAACAATATGTTGTCATTGATGTCAAAGTGGTCATGAACATGGTCAGTTAGATTGCAATAACAAATAGAAGAAGTGCACGAAATGATCGAAGGAAGAAAGGATCAATGATGCAAAAAAGTATGGCACAAAGTATGGTGCACAAATAGAGGAAGTCATGAAAGGATGAAAACATAAGTGCGTAGAAGGATCGAAGGATGAAATGATCAATGGTGAAAAAAAGGGTCAATGGAGCAAAATAAAATATGTAGGGTTCTTTGAACTATTGTGACGAACGATGCAGTGGAGTGTGTAGAGACGAAGTCGGTGTGAAGGAATGGATTGCGACAAATTGTGAGGGATCCTTGAGCTAGTGCAAAAAATGGCGCAATGGGGTGTAATGCGACAAAGCCTGTATGATAAGTGATGAAGTGGAATGTGACGGGATGAACAAAAAATTGGAAGTCAAGTGAGTGAGTCACCAAGAAGCATTAACAGTCTGGTGGGGCGACTAGGTGAGCAAACTGCAGGCTAAGTGCGACAGAATGAAGCCTTGTGACTTGAACCTTTGGCTCCTATTCTATCTACGCAGTAGGTTCTCTATAGATCAAAATGTGATTTTTTGCATCATTCTTGAGGAGATGCTCTGATAAGACTAGGTTTTGTTGTTAGAGATGAGCTAGAGCTCATTTGTAGGAATATTTGGTCCATTTGATTTAATCAAAGAATGTCCAACTATAACTGAACCTTGATTTGGTCAATATTTATCCACAATATAATCATTATGCATCCACATACTTTATTTAGACAAAAGTGTAACTAACATGACCTTGATCTGGTCAAGATATGTCCATAATATAACTGTCATGTGTCCACATACTTTATTTAAACATAAGTGTAACCAACAAGACTTTGATCTCGTCAAGATATGTCCACAATATAACTATTACACGTCCACATATATGATGGTGAACTCAAGCAAAATAAAATATAAATAGGGATGTGCTTTGTTCAAGTCTGAAGTGTGCTGAAGTGTGAATGAAAAGAGAAAAAAAGGTTTTGTAATTGTTTAAAAAAACTAAACTAAAAACATATCAAATAATTTTGTAAGAATTTTTTTTTAAAACTGAATATCTCTACTTGCTTCCCCGCTTGGGACTCCCCCCTCCCCCCGCTTGGGACTCCCCCCCGCTTGGGACGGGCATGACAAAAGGGTAGGGGCAACGAATGGGAAAGGAATGGGACAAATAATATAACCAAGAGAGTGGAGGGATATGGAGGTAGGGAGCATTCTAAGAATCCCCAAAAAATGTGGAATCGTCACCCCAATAATTGTTTTTGGTGTGTTTTTTATCTTTTTATATATTTATTTAATTCATTTTTTCCTCACCATTCCTTTTAAGTTTTTTATTTGTTTCTTTCAAATTTTTTAAATATTTTTTCTTTTTAAGTTTTTTTTAACAGTTTTTCTTTTCAAATTTTATTTATTTATTTATTTTATTTTATTTGAATTTAGTCTCTTTTTTTTTATGTGTGATTTTTTAATCAATTTAAAAAAAATGATTTAAAAAAAGAAAAGAAAAAAAAGGGTGTGGTTATGTTTTAACACCACATTTCTTTGAGAGTTGATTTTAAACTTTTGTTGGCAACATTACGAGGTTTTTAAGGCCATGGTTGTCAAAGGTGGTAATTAAATTCTGGAAAAAAAAATGTGTGACCAGTAGCACCATTTTTTGACTTGAGGGTTGATTTCAATGTTTTTGACACAAAAATATAGATTTTTAGAGCTAGAATTCTCTTTTTAAGGTCGCAATTCTTTTCTAGTCGGTAACTATATTTTTTGTTATTATTATATGTTGTATTTCCTTTTATTTCATCATATTTTATCATTGATATGTACTAAAATTTTACTAACTCGTGCAAGGAATCTAGCCGCTGCCTTTTTTGCTTCTCCTGAGCAATGGGAAACCATAAAAAAAACTTGTTTTAGGAAAATGAGCTAGCAATGTAGCGTCATCCAAACAACCATGCAAAAACACCCAACAACTTACATGTAAGTTTTCTTTTATACTTGTTTCAAGTTTGCGAGATTTCATTAGCAAATTGATTTCATTACCATCACATGTTTCACGTATTCCAATCACTTTTCATTTACATGTCAATGCATTTCAACCTTCTAACCACAATACCAAGTTAAAAACTTCTTTTCACATGGAGGCTATGTGACTTGCAAAGAAATTTAATTTCAATCATATGAGTTTTTTTTGGCATAGTTCCATTTTGTTTTCATTAGAAGTTCATAGTGTCATGATAAGTCGAGTTGAAGGAATAATAGTGCATAACACAATGATTGGAACATGGTTATGTTTCCTTGTTATCACACTTACTGGTGTTAACACCAAATTTAACAAGAAAGGTTAATCGATACAATTTGAATTTATTCCTTTGATTAATTCTTTATTTTCATCTTGCTAACCCTAAAGGGGTTACACCAAAAATAATAATTTTTTTAAGTTAAAAAACAAGTAAATATAAAAAAAAAAACACAATAAATTAAAAAATATATATATTTATTTTCATTTCTTGTTTATTTATTTTTAGTATTTAATTAAATTTCATTGACTATGTGATATGATTGCAAAAACCAAACATAATATTTTTTTAAGTAAAAAAAACAATTAAATTTAATCAAAAATCTCAAAATATATTTATATATATATATATAATTTATTTTTAGTACTTAATTAAATTTCATTGTCTGAGTGACATGATTGCAAAACCAAGACATTGTTTAGGCATGTGGATGGCTTTTTGGTCCTTTATTTTATAAATTATGATTAATAGTTACTAGAAGTCAAATACATGGAATCCTTGTGAGGGGCCTGTAATATACAAGACTGTGCTTTATATTAAAAGAGTAAGCACACTACTAGATTTTCGTCTCTTTCTTTGGGTCATTGATAAAAAAATTATTAATTACTTAGATTTAATTGATATACTAATATGTTTAGATAAATTTAACTAAATTCACTTAAACTAATCTTGGACTTGTTTTTTGTAGGTATCTTTTTTCTATTGAAAAATTTTTAATATTCGAAAAACACTAGTTACGAGAAAGAACTAACCCCTCCTTCTCTAAACTATATGATGTACTCTCTACTTTTATTCACATGAAGTCACTAAATCCCTCTTTTCATATTAAATGATGATCAAATGTTGCAAGGTAAAAGGTGTAACACTAATTTAGAAGTGAGTCGTTACTTTATGTTAAAATTTAATAAAATTTCCAATGGTAATGATAAATACTTTAATAAAATTTACACCTCCATGTTCTTTATCCTTATATCCCTGGACCCTCACTATGTCAAGAAACCTTTCATAGTTACCAAACATCATGGTTTTATCCTCGCGAATAAAGTGATCTTGTGGTTACTAAACTTCATTATGAGTTGCCCATAGGAATTTTCAAATCTCTATCACCTTCAAAATGTACACTTTCCATGTATTGGCCATGTTTCCGTAGGAATCTTCAAATCTCTATCACCTTCAAAATTTACACTTTCCATGTATTGGCCATGTTGCTAGCACTTGATATTTACATTAGACATGAATGCATGAACTTGTATATAGTCAAATACATTGTTGTCATAAAAATAACAATGCTCATAATTTTATTTCTAAGCCTTTTATTTGCCCCATAACTCATAGGGGATCAAAGGGTTTAATTTATGAGTTTCTTATAAATCTAAAAACATATTTTATTATGGTTGTATCAGCTTAGTAGTAATTTTATTTGAGTCGCCAATTCAATTACTTCCACTATGTTCATTTATATCTTGCTTGGGTTGCTTTTCTGGATACTTTCGGCTTGTTTTTCGAGCTTAGTTAAGTGGAAACAACTTGCCATTCTCCTTTTCTTGTTGGTGGTCTATAATTTCCATCCATATTAAATGAATAGGTTATATGTTTCATAGGCACATTTGATCCCTTTTCACTCATATTTTTTTGAGCATTTTACCTCGCTAATTTTCACATTATTGTAATATACCCACTTGCTAACACAAAGTTTAAAAATGCCCCATACATATAAAATAAACAAAGGGCAACATGCCCATAATTTAACATGTAATTATAACATATTTAAAAATACAAACATGAATGCAATTAACCCACATTGCACAACATTCAATAAAACACATACACATTGAAAATTACATCATAAAGATAACAAAAAACTCATATGTTTATAAAGTAACCAATTGGTTGTGTAAGAAGACCATTCCTCCCAACCATAGGCATTTCTATTCATTTTCTCTCAACAGTAGGTGACCCTCAAGCTGAGGCTATGAGTCCACAAGGAGGCATGTCCCTCTTGGTTGTCCACTCTCCAGATTTAGCAACCCAAAACCCATATTCTACTCTAACAACAGTTCCAATCCACCAACTCTCTTCCCCACAACCTACACAACCCAAGGAATGGGATCCCCCTTCTCTACCATGTAGATCCTTAGGCCTTCTCACTTCTCTCTGGGGCTCCAATGCACTCAGATGGCTAGGAATGTCACTGCTGGGGACTCTAGGAAGTCACAATTTCTCCAAGAGTGCTCATTGCATCCTTTTCAAGGCTCCACAATCACACAACCTAATTTTACAGGAACACAAGCCACATTTATAGCATAAACACAACCCAATAATGGTTTCCTTCGAGCACAACATGGATGGTACTCTTCCCAACACTCATATCCTCTCTTGCTTCCAAAAAAACAATATGTAAAAGCCGACCTCTTTTTCCATTCAAAATTCCTTTTCTCCCATTCATGTTGACTCTCACCGATCTAAAATAACAATACTTAGGAATTTAACTAGAACATGAACAACATGAATACTATAAACAAACTAAGAGAAAAATGACTATCACTTTATTTAGAATAGAAGGTAGGCTTATATATATTCATGTCATTACATGATGGCTTAAACGGGTCAAGTTATAACTAGCTTCTAAAAGCTAGTTAGTTAGATGTATTCAACTTCTTCCTTGGGACATATGCCAGTTGTTCTTGTCCTCTAATAATATGAGAGAGTGAGCCTTCCAAGAACCCAGTTGGTTGAGGGAGTGCACCTTCCTTGGGATTCACGTGGATGTCTGTTGGGTTTCCCAATTCCTCCATTTTTAAGCCCATAAGTGTCCCCACTTTCGTCAGTAAATGAGGAAAATGATTTTGTGTGGTAGCTTCTAAAAACCATTCATCCTAAGCAGGAGTTTGTCATGTGCACCCAACAAGGTAAGAGGTATGTCGTTGTTTACAGGTGGTGGTATGGAGAGTGTCAAGTAAGGTATCTTGTAGCAAGGGAGGATGGAAATCATAGATTAAAATGACAAGATGAGAGATGGTTACATTATCTTCTAGCAATGGGGGTTCATAGTGTTTCTAACTATTCACATTCACCACATCATGAATTCCTAGTTGGCAGGGGAATTCAAGGTGATAAGCACTTGTCTCCAATCCATTGGAAAACACTATAAGGGCCATAATGGAGAGGCTTCAATTTGTGATGATGTGGGGATTTAAAATGTTGGTGTTCCATGTAAAACTAGATTTTATCACCAGGAGTAAAAACCAGAGGGGAACGATGAGCATCATGGCGAGTTGTGTAGTGTTGTTGGGTTGCCTTTAGCACTTCAGATACTTGGGCATTTTTGTGTGCTAGATTCTGCAAAAAGGAAAGGGAGGATGTTTTTTCTTTCTGTTGATGTGGAGTGCCAGAAGGCTACAAGGTGAGAGGAAGTTCATAAGGGGCTAAAGGTTGATATCTAAATAAAGCCTCTAAAGGGGAGATCCCAGTAGAAAGACGAACAACATGATTATAACTGTGTTGAATGACATGGAGGGTTGTATCCCACTGTTTGGTTTTGGAAAATTGGATGCAAAGAGGATGGGAAAGGCTATGGTTAACTACCTCGGTTTGGCCATCCGTTTTGGGATGGAATGCAGTGGAATATTTAATTTGACAACCCAATAAATCCCACAATGTTTTCCAGAAGGTGTTGAGAAAGTGAGTGTCACGATCAGATATGATGCTAGTAGGAAGGCCAAAGTGTAGCCAAACATTATGAAAGAACAAGTTTGTGGTTTGGGTAGCAATAGTAGTCTCAATGCAAGGGATAAAAAGAGCCATCTTGGAGAAATGACAAACAATAACCTATATAGCACCAAGTTTGTGTAAGTTCACAGGTAAACCACTAAGGAAATCCATGGAAATAGAGTCCCAAGGGTAGGAAGGCATAGGAAGGGGATGATACAAACCAAATTTGTGATTCATAGGTTTATGCTGAATACACAAGGCACAAGCATGAATGTAATGATTGTTGATGTTTGGGAAGCATCGGAAAGACATTCTACTAGATTAATAATTAATAATATGATTATTAATTATTAAACAATATTATTAATGTCATAATATATTTATATAAGGTATAAATATATATCATAAATAAGTTGTTATTTATGATGAGTGTTCCATATATATATTTATTATCCAAGGGATGCATCCTTTCATGGATGGTCACTATATGTTCTATATATAAGGAACACTCATCATTGTAATAATATCATTCATATACAATATCAGCTCTTATGAAAAATCAACATGGTATCAGAGCGGGACCAAACCTAACTGCCTCACAGGAGGGCCTAGAAAAATAAGAGAGAATAGCTAATGTTATGACAAGGAGCATGGTGGCCACTCCATTAGATATAGAACTAGCGACTGCCATGCATTCCCAAAATATGTTCCACTGTGGCTATCACTGTAGTTCTTCATTGAAAGATTGGGACCGACCACCTCCCTCTCTTCTCTTTTAACATATTCAGCACATACATTGATCAAGATTGAGGTTGTGGCCAGCGGGGAAATCTTAAATAACAAAATTTTCTACGGAGGTGGCTTCTAAAGACTTGTCGTGCACGCTAAATGTGATAAAAATCCATTGATAAAGGGTTTGAGAAATGTTACGAATAGAGGGTTTACGGCTTAAGAAGTCATGGAATTCTCGTATGCTTATAAAAATCTTTGAGAGATTTTGTGTATAGGCCTTGCAATGTTGGAAAAAGCAAAGGATTCAATTGGCTTTGTAGGGTGTGAAGGTTCAGGATTTCAGGAATAACATGGGAAAAAAAAAATTCAATGCTATGGAGTTTTCATGCCATAGGAGTCGCAAGATACTAGGAGTCTAGAAACTCTAACAACATCCTTTCTCCACATTTCTAATCAAAATTGATTATGTTGAAGGCGTGTCAGGAAGGCAATGGATGCATGCAAAGGTAGTTGTTGAAAGCGAACATCTCTCGACGTTCTCACCAAAACGATAGCAATTGACATCAAACTGTAAAGGGTTGAGTGCTAGTAATTGTTTCTACATGTGGTTGCATGGATAGTTTATATTATAGAAAATTGCAAGGATTGGAACTAATTACATGAAATTTTAGTGTTAAGTTTCCTCCAATTTTTAAGCTATCTTTAGTGACGAGACCTTGTTCTATCTTAATTATTTTCATTTGGAGTATTGTTGTCTTGGGAAAATACATAGGGTAAGAGAATATTTTCATTTCAAGAAACTGGCGGATGGTATTATTGAGACGTGGAAAGATTAGGAGAGACTATTATGCCATGTTTCTCGGACCGAGGCTTGTGATAATCTCAAAATCCCTCCATATTTCCTAGATATTGTGGGACATAAAAGGGAACATGCAGGAATGGGTTATACTATTCAGTACGACGAATTATCATGAGTTTCCCATCAAGATGGATATTTTTCTGATGTATCAAGGAAGATGTGGTGTTGAATATCAGAGGATTTTTAGCACAAGTTACACACACACACACACATATATATAATTACACACAATGACGGGTTAATCCTAGTTTTGATGCATTCCACTTGTATCAAATTTCAAGGTTGTGAACAATGATAAATTTATATCTTAATTCAATGTTGCAGACAATATAAAACTTTGAAGGCATGCTTTATATGTCATTTTTCCTTGGAGAATGAGAATGTTGTGCATTGCTTGCACATAGGAATGAGTATTCTTGACCTCGTTGAGAATTGTTAGCACATTGAAGATAATCAATTTCTTGTGAATTGACTTTGTATATTTGAAGTTCTTTGTGATTTTACGAATGGGAGGATGATAATGGAATCGACTATTCTAATTGTTTTCATTGTGTTGATCCTTAGTCTCTTTACATTTTGGAAAAATTATCATGGAAATGCTTGTTCCATAGAGATGTTCTTGTTATTTTTCTAGGAAGGTTACCATGGATACCTGGTTAGTAGATTGTGGTGCTTCTAGGCATATGAAAGTTTACCAATATTCTTATACTATGTGACACTCATGTATCTTCTTCATGAAGACCAAGGATGAGGTCTTAAACATATTCTAAGAGTTCAGGGCTCAAGTAGAGAACTTGACAGAGAAGAAGATCAAGATCAACATGAGTATTTGGTGAGGAGTGATTGAGACGGACATAAGAAGCAGTGACAAAACCCTCTGTAGTTGAGATCACATGAAGCTTGTGTCAATGTGTTGATGTGGTGGTGACCATGATGTTATGTACTTTGGAAAATGGAAATATTGTCATAGAGTCACAAAGGGAGGAGCCAGTGAGGCAGACTGGACAAGCAAGTTTTTCATTGAGAGAGGGAGTTGGCCTCTGAGTTCGATATGAAGGATCTTGGTATGATGCACTATTACTTAGGACTAGAGGTATGGAAAATTTCAGTTTAAATCTCCCTAGATTAAGGGAACTAAGCAGTGGAAATATTGAAGAGGTTCGGGATGTTGGATTACAAGGAAATGGCTACACCTATGGTATCAAATATGAAGTTGTTGTAGGATACGACTTTAGAGACTATGGATTTTACCTTATACAAGAACATGGTGGGTTCGTTGATGTATTCGAAAAACACAAGATTGGATATATGTTTTGAACACCCTGATCCAATATATGGAAAATCCCAGGCATGTTCATTTGGTCACATCAAAACATGTGATGAGGTACCTTAAGGGTACATTGGATTATGGTCTCAGGTATGTGACAGAACATGAGTTCGAGTTATATGGATATTGAGATTCAGATTGGGCCAAAAGTATTCTTGATCGGAAGAGTACTTCGACGTATTTCTTCAGTCTAGGCTCCGTTATGGTTTCATGGAGCAGCATGAAGCATTTATGTGTAGCACTTAGTATGACTGAGGTAAAGTATGTGGCATCATGTACAACAAGTCGCGGAGCAATGTGGCTTCAGAAATTGCTGACTAGATTATTCGATATTGTGATGGAGGTGACCTATATCTTGTGCGACAACCAAAGTTGTATAAACTTGTCAAGAGAACCCCATGTTTCATCATAAGTCAAAGTATATCAAAATCATGTATCACTATATGGTGCAGAAGGGAGCAGTGGGGCTCCATAATATGTGGATACCAATGAGAAGGTTCCATATGTGCTGACAAATTCATTGTCAAGGATGAAGTTTGAGTACTTCAGGGACAAGATCAACGTAGTCCCTCTTCAGAGGGAGTGATGGCTTCAAATGTTATCGCAGGGTATTAGATGTCATGATGACATGTTTTAGCCATTGGAGAGCTACCCATTGGCCCTAGATGCATGCTAAAGAGATGAGGTACATATGTTATCGCAGGGTACCTGATGTCATGCATAAGATATCCAAGTTTTCTGTGAGAAACTAGATAGTCTCATGATGACATGTTGTAGCTATTAGAGAGATACCCACCGGCCCTGGATGCATGTTGTGAAGTCACAAGGGTGCACGTGATGAGGTACAAATGCATTGCAAGGTAGTAGATGTCCTGGGGACATGTTGTAATTATTTGAGAACTACCCACATGCTTTGGATGCATTGGTTGTGAAGTCACAGGGTTTCACATGATGAGGTACAGATGTATTGCATGGTAGTGGATGTCCTAGGGACATGTTGTAGTTATCTGAAAACTACCCACATGCCTTGTATGCATTGGATGTGAAGTCACAAGGGTACACATGATGAGATACAAATGCATTGCGAGGTAGTGGATGTCATGGTGACATGTTGAAGCTATTTGAGAGCTACCCACAAGTAATATTTAGAGGTAATATTGGAATAATGTAGAATGTCTCCCTCGTTAAGAGGGAGTGTTGATGTTTGAGCAGCATCAGAAATACATTCTATGAGATTAATAATTAATAATATGACTATTAATTATTAAACACTATTATTAATGTCATAATATACTTATATAAGGTATAAATATATATCATAAATAAGTAGTTATTTATGATGAGTGTTCCATATATATATTTATTATCCAAGGGATGCATCCTTTCATGGATGGTCACTATATGTTCTATGTATATGGAACACTCATCATTGTAATAATAGTATTCATATACAATATCATCTCTTATGAAAAATCAACAATGATCCACTCGAAAAGTCATAGAAGGCCAAAAGAAATATCATTGCAAGTGCTTAACTGTTTTCAGAGACCCAAAATGGCCACCATAGGAGGAAACATGAGCCTCTTTAATAAAAGTAAGATGATCTTTCAAATCTGGGACACATAACTAGTTGAGTTTATATAGCCACCCATATCTAATTGTACAATCCATAAATGGAATTTGATTGACCTCATTGGGATGTTGCACAACAACCCATATCTCTGCAAAGAAGGGATCAAAAGCATAAAGAGGCTTCCAATCCTCATAGGCAGCACAATGCATAACCAAGAGTTGAAGTACCTACATAGGGGGTCGGCTCAGGAGATCAACTATCTGATTGGGTGTGCCCTTCTTGTATTTAACCACTAAATGAAACCACTGAATGTAAGAAACCCACTTTAAATGACACAACTCATGTATCTTAGTCTGATAATTGATGAAAATCAATGGATGGTGATCTGTGTGGAGGATTGTTTCTTTCCATAGGATGTAATGGCATCATTGTTTCAATGATTTTACCAAACTGTAGAAATATGTGTCATAAGTGTTATAATTACGTTTGGCATCAAACAATGTCTCTGAATGGTATCCAATAGAGTGTCCTCCTTGTTTAATAATTGTGCCAATAGCATACTGAGAGGTGTCTGTCTCAATATCAAAGGGAGATTGAAGATCAAGTAAACATAGTACATGAGAAGAACAAAGGGAATTCTTGAGAGCCTGAAATTGTTGTCGTGCCAAGGGACCACACAAACGGATTCAGGTTAGAAAGTTGATGAAGAGGGTGAGTTAATTGAGAGGAGTTACCAATGAATTATTGATCAAATTTGATGCTACCCATAAATATCTTGAGCTCTAGAGCTGAGTGAGATGTTATCCACTATGCAATATCTTGGACTTTGATGGCATTTGGGCTAACACCCTCGATAGAGACAAAAAAACCCAAATATTGAATTGAAGGTTTCCCAAAGGAAGATTTATGATGTTTCACCTGCAGTTTGTGAGTGCACAATAAGTCTAGCACAGTGTGCACATGGAACAAATGATCCTCCCAGGTCTTGTTAAAGACGAAGATATCATCCAAATAGATCACCACAATTTTTCCCAAATGGGATCTAAGAATATCATTAATTAGCCACATGAAAGTGGCAGGGGTGTTAGTAAGACCGAATGGTATCACCATCCATTCATAAAGCCCAAATTTGGTTTTGAAAGTTGTCTTCCATGTGTCAGCTGCATTCATATGAACTTGACGATATTTTGTTGTAAGATCCATTTTGGTAAAGAAGATGGAACCCTTCAAATGATCCAGTAAATCATCAATGTATGGTAGAGGGTAACAATTCTTGATTGTGGCCTTATTAAGAGCCCAATATTCTGTGACTAAATACCATTCCTAAGACTCCTTCTTGGAAAGGATGAAGGCAAGAGAGGCATAAGGGGAAGAAATCGATTGGATATGGATGGTATTAAGAAGTTGTTGGAGCTGACGTTCCACTTCCTCGACCTCACGAGGAGCAAGGCGATAAGAAGGGGAATTGGGAAAAGTGGCTCTAGGAATAAGATCAATGGAGTTCTCAATAGAACGAACGAGGGGTAGTTTGATGGGAGAAATAAAGACATCGTCAAAGGATGTAAGTAAAGCTTTCATATCTGAAGGAAGGGAATGAGAGGGGTTTTATGGTTTAATAGGGTGCACCAAACAAAGGGCTATGGACTTGTTGACACTGATTTGACGAACAATAGGTTGGTCGGAAAATAAGGAAGGGGATTTAAGAGAGGATGAGGTGAGAACATAGGTACAACCATCTTTTTGAAGATGATATTGATGATTGTGAGCATGATAGAAAACGTGGTAGAGTTGAGCATGATATAAAACGTGGTAGAGTTCCTGACTGGGAATACAGAGAAGCACATATGCTTAATCCAAAGGAGACACATCACAAAGAATAGTATCGTGGAAAGGGTCGATAAAAAAATTAAGGTCACAACATTGGGTCATCATCACACATGGACCATCTAAATGAACCCAACCCAATTGTCAGGGTGTCATATGAGGGGTAGTAGGAAGCACCAACTGCTGAACCAAATCCTGAGCAACCAAATTCTTTTGGCTACCATTGTTGAGGATGAGCATGGCCAGGTATTGCTTGATTTGGAAATTGTGAGTAAATAAAGGTGTTGATGAAGAATTATGGGAATTAGTGGCCATGAGCAGGAGAGAGGGGTCTAGTTCCTTAGGATTCTCCAAGGTGACCATCTTAGGGTGAGGTGTTGTGCTTGAGGAGGATGAATCAACATCAGTGAATAAAGTCTTCACATGATTCTGATTACATAGAGCACAAAATTCAACTAAGGAGTGAAATTGAGATTTGTGCTAAGAACACCATTTTCTAGTTTTGGGTGAGGTGGGAGAGAAAAGAGAAGAAGGAGTTGAGGAAGGGCCAACTTTGGATAGAGGAGATCTAAGGAGAGGATAAATCTTATGTTCCACCATCGAGGCCTGAAGAAAGGCCTTATATAAGGAAGAGCTTTCAAATAAATCAACCTCTCTGCGTATAAATAATAAAAGACCAGATTTAAATTTAATAATGAGTACCTCTTCTGAAACTTGAATCTGCAGCTGAATGTGAATCTTAGTAAAAAACTCAATGTATCTTTGGACCGACTAGCCTGAGAATTGGTAGAGTTGCAACAAAAAATCTAGGAGAGTCTGACAATACCTCGAGGGATAGAAGCGATTCCACGACAGTTGAAAAAAGGTATCCCAAGAACCAATAGGTGGAAGGGTGTCCATAGAAGGATTGTTGAAGTCCAGCACCCGAGAGGAGGTATTTATTTGGGCATCCCACCAAGCTTTATCAATCCCTTCTAATTGAAAATTGGTGATATGTAGATTCTCTTCTTCTGACAGTCTTGATAATGTATTGAAATAAGTGGATAGACTATGGACCCAGGAATCAACAACTTCACCATTCATATGCCCTAAAAACTTAGGTAGCTGGAAACAAGTATTCAACTGCATTGGTGCTAGGGAGCTCTACTGGAGCCGCATGAGTTCATTAAGAGAAATATATAGGTCTTGAATGGGAGAATATTTCCCAAATGTAGAATCCTCGGGGACGGATTCAATACGAGGAGGCATGACCTTCATAGACTGAATAAAATGAGATCTGGATTTGGACCAAGTAATATATTTGGATGGGAAAACCATGGATCCAAAACCCTGAGCACATCATCGAGAGCCCAAAAAGGAGGGGTCCTAGAAAACCATAGCATACATGTGCATGAACTAGAGAAGTTGGGAGGAGTGGAATATCCCCACAATGAAAAAAATGAGCAATGGATGGAGAGAACAACCCTCGCACACTACATTGGAAGAGATGGAGGGTGAGTTGGACCTTGGGCACATTTATGAAGCTGCAAATCACCACAAAGGACTGGGTAGTAGAGGTCTGGAGAAAACCCTAGAACATTGCCTCAGATATGGAGGGTGGAGCCACACCTAGCACACCTCTGAATTTGAAGATGGGATGAGTGTAGACACTAGCAACCTATAAAAAAAAATCCTCTATCAGAAACTCACTGGAGCAAATGAATCTTAGATTGAAGCTCTGATACCATATGATCTGCTATAACAATGCTCAATAATATAAATAGAACATGAAAAACATGAATACTATAACCAAACAAAGAGAAAAATGACCATCTCTTTATTTATAATAGGAGGCAGACATTACATGATGTATTGAATGGGTTAAGCTTCAACTAGTTAGTTAGATCTGATCAACTTCTTCCTTGAGACGTATACCCAACTATTCTTGTCCTCCAATAAGCTGAGAGAGTGAGCCTTCCAAGAATCTAATTGGCTGAGGACGTATGCCTTCCTTGGGATTCATGTGGATGTTCATTGGGTTTCCCACTCACACTCCCTCATGTTTATTGTACTCATCCTATGCAATCAATAAATCTATGAGGAGATCTCACCCACCAACCCTCTTACATGAATTCAATGTTTGAGTGTCTAAGAAGTGAAAGGGAGGATTATATGGAAATGGAACATTAACTCAAGAAAAATATGTGGGTTTCCCTTGGATCCCTCTTTATCCCCCTCTCTTATGGAATCATAGCACCCCATCATTTTTTCCCCTCTTGTATCATAGCCAACAATTATTATTTTTATTAACTATTTCGATGTACATAATACATAATTTGTCCCCCGAACATATTAATCAATATGGGCTCTTTACCCTAAACATATCGACTCACCAACCTAAATCACATTTGTACAATTACATTATAATTCGTGGGGATTGAAACTAGGGTTGTTATAATTATAGAAACACTTCTAATAATAAGATCCATTAAAAGATCAAAATGGAGTTGTGTCTTCTCTTTTATCTGTAGTTACCAACCTGATACTAATGGGGCAAAATAAAGTTCCTTACAAATATATTTGTCATATATTAACATCCTACAAAACCAGACGAGAAGGTGTACACTTCATTATATAAGTCCCCCTTTCACTGTAGCTATTAGGCCCTCCCAGTCTAGAAAGGCAAAGCTATTGGGGGCATTGGGATAACTTATTTTCTTGGCATATAGACCCTACTTAACCTTTGAAACTTGTTTAAACCTACTTTTGGCAATATAAGAGTGTTAATATTTGGTTTCTCACTCTTTTGAGTTTGTTGATCTAAAAATAAGCAACATCATAATCGTCGTACCATGTACATTTTCACCATTTTTCATCCTTTTTAACCCTCTAGGGATTTAAGAGAGGAAAAACCCCACCAAATGGTCTTAAGATGGCATGTGTGCAAGTTTCTCACCTCTCCTTCCCCTTTCAACGCTTCAAAAACATGACCATTCAAAGTGTGAGTAATCTCTACCTTGTTCCAAGCTACCAAAAGGTTCCTAATTGGCTTGGTTGCTAGATAGGTAGGATCCATCTTAACTAATGAATTTTTCTTATAACAACTAACAGTTACAACCTAGCTAAGTGCATTTGGTACGTTCTTACACCAAATCACCCACAACAAAAAGTTCATTAAGAAAGAGAAAATAAAAGAACTCAACTAATATTAATCATCATAGAAGGGGATTATTTAATGAAATATATGAATAACAAAAAGATATGCATATTCTAGAAGAGTTGGAAAAAGAGACTTCTCACATTGCTCAACAAATATGACATCACCAAATACAACTATCATTTCTACAGAAGGTGAAAGAACTAAAATGTGAGGAGAAGGGAGAAAATGTAGTTGTAGATATTGTATATCCTACTATCTATGATCAATATCCTTGTGAAAAGGTTAGAAACATCTCCCATATTCTTTTAAAAGAATCTCTTCCTCTCCTTGACAAATTTTCTATTTTGCATAACATTGAATCTCTTTGTGAGGGAAATTTACAAGAGAATGTAATCATTGAACCTTGTGAGTAACAAATAAGCATCACAAAGTACATTTTCCAAGAATATCCTTCCTTCACAAAATTTGTCAATATGACAATAACTCCAACAAAAAGAAATAATGAAAGGAAATATAGTGAAAATGACATAAACATATCCCAAGATCTAACTAGGAAATCACCAATTATCTCTGGCTTTGACATCAAAGCCCCTTGGAAGGGATACAATGTAGTTGTACTAATTCAATGGTGTATTACAAATGGCATTGACTTTGAGCACTAGGAGCCATTCTATATAGCTCTTCCCACTTCAATATCAAACAAGGTTGCATGACATCTTATACCTGCCGCTATGCAGGTATAATAAAATAAAACAATAGTTGTATTGAATCCACCCCATGCGTTGAGATGAATACCAAATTCATTTGTTGAATATGGCAAGCAAGCACCATCTCATTAAAGGACATTGAAGATCCTTCCGCAGCCGTTGCAATAAGAGGTGCATTTGAACAACGAATCACAATTGAGAAAAATGTTTTAAAATAATTAAAAAAATCAAATTGTAATGTTATACCTTTAAAAATGCTCAAAATTATTTTGGTCAAACCCCAGCTAATAGATCAATAGCATATCCAATACTATATACCACCCCAAGCGGCAAGTATAATAACCAATATCCCTTCACATTATTTTGAATGATCTAAAAAAAAAACTCAATTTCATAAAACATTTAAATTATACATTGTAAAACGCTCAAACTTATATTTAAGGTTAACACTCAAAATTTGTAATATAAAAATAAAACTTATATTTAAGTTTAATCCTTAAAAAATTGTGAAAAAAAATATACAAATGCCATCAACTTTGAATTGTACAAAATATTATATTATTTTATTTTAACTTTAACTCTCAAATAATTTAAGTGTGAAAGAAAAAGTACAATTGTCATCCATTTGAATCCTAACTACAAAATATTATTTTATTTTATTTAAATGTGCCTAGGAAAAWKSTACCCATTAAATGAGAACAACCAAAAAAATAAAAAATGCATATCCWTGCCAAAAAAGAAAGGGTTATTTATTTAACAAGATGGGCCCCCAACTTTTGACAATATATATATAAAAAAACAAGAAATATTTATTACAATAACATTGGGGGAAGTGAAGGCAGCAATAAGACTTCAAAGTTTTTGGCCAATAAGATATCACATAAATGAGATTTAAAATTTAAAAATAAATAATTATTTTTTAAAACTTTGGATAAAGGGGTGTATATTTTATGGTCAACTATGAACTAATAGAAAGTCAAGCCTAACTCAAAGCTATATACCATGCCTATCGGCATGTATAATAACTTCATGGAAGAAGGATGTGTTATGTCATCAAGACAATTAATAACTAGAAGACATGTGGACACAATACATGTACTTATTATATATGTTACTAGTATGGTTTTATAGGCTATTCATGTATCAATATGTTAATGAAGGCTATTTTTTGTATTTCTAGACCTACTTTTATTATGTAAGTGGTTAATGATTGTATTTAATTTTTAGATCTATAGGAATCAATAACTCACCGGGATTACCTAGGCGAAGCTTAGGTTCAAATCTTGTTGGTTGCCACTATAACCCTTAGGCTAGTGCCAATAACCTGTAAGCTAGCACCTAGCAGGAAACTTATGACTTAGCAAGAGTTGAGACGTCCCTAAGCCCACCAAGGTGGAACCTCTATCCCAAGAGGTGTCTACCCTTCTAATCCTTATCACAATAGGTCAACATGTTCACTTTGTGAGAATTGAACCCAGGTGAGGAAGATAAGAAACATGCTACCCAACCACTCAAACTATAAACCCTGAAAAAAACTTTATTAAAAGAAAAAGGATATTATATACCTTATAAAACATATTTTATACATAAACTATTTTGTTTGTAAGCTCATTAATGAATTATAAGTTAATACTAAGTTAGTGAAAAATTAAATACATGTATTAATAACTCACCATTAAGTAAGTGGAAATGTGTTAGTTGAAAGATGTATTAAAAGAGATATCCCCTGTTACTTGTAATAATCCTTTCTATTATAAAGCAAAGATATTTCTCTTTTAAGTTATTTCCGAGGAGACTTATTCATCAATTGCTTAGGATTACACGTATATTCCAACACTAAGTGCATAGGTTTTCTCAAGCCTTTGTCCTTTGTCCTCTTTCATTGTGGTTTGTTTCCTTTTCATCGTTGTTTATTTGTGTAATAGTTCCATCATAAGTATTGGAACACAACAAACTTAGACCTCAAAAATTGAGTATTATCTCTTTTTTTTATGGTTTTCTACTCTCGTTTTAGTTTTACTTTAATTATCTAATTAATAAAGAATTCATTAGAGAATACTCCTTCCTAATCCATGAATACTTTGTCTCCGTCTCTTGCTGCATATTATTTAAACTAAATTAATTAAGTTTCATTTTTTCTACTAGTTTCAATTACTTAAATAGTTTTTATTGGAATATGGAGTATTTTCTACTTGTTAATTATGTATTTACAATAGTGTATGTAATGTGTTGATCAATCATCAAGGTTGTCGCATTAAATGCTTTGTTAGAAAGTTTATGTGTGGGATATGTAAATATTATAAAGTTAGTTCACATATAATTGAGGTGAATATATAAAAGGAAATTGTTATTAGTATGTGTAATTAGGTTATATAAGGTCAATGTGATTGATAAGGTTTATATGTGATTGTTAAAAGTGATTGATATGATTTATATGTGGTTATTGAAAGTTTATATGTGGAATATGTATTGTAATGATTATAAAGTGAGTTCACATATAAATGAGGTGAATGCACAAATGACAATTGTTAATGAATGTGGAGCATGTGTCATTAATGAATGTGGAGTATGTGTCATTAGGTTATATGAAGTTAAAGATATTGGATATTGATATGTCTTATATTTGGTTGTTGAAAGTTTATTTGTGGGACATATAATGTAATGATTATAAAGTAAGTTCACATATAATTGAGGTGAATACATAAAAGATAATTGATAATGAATGTGCAACATGTATTATTGGCTTAGATGGGGTCAATGTGATTGCTATGTCTTATATGTAGTTGTTGAGGTATCAACTCAATCATGCTTATGTTAAACATGGATTTTATTATTATTTATTATTGAGAATATGGGTGGAGGAAGTTTTCCATACACATACATATAATAATACATATTAATCATATTGTCTCATTCTAACTTAATAACACATGATGTACATTCACAACAATTGAACTTTATGAATTCTCTTCAATTATATGTGAATTCACTTTATAATCATCATATGTCCCATGCATTTGCATTCTGACAAAAATTTTTACATAACAACCTTGACAAGTGACTAACACATTACACAAATTAGTGTAAATACATTCCAATTTATATACCATTGTATTATCTATCAATATGAAAAACGTATGAACACTTAATGAAAAAACTCCCCCTAGGTATTTTAATCCAACATAAAAAAGGATGAGTTTTTAATGGTGTGTTACAATTTTGCTATAATGTTATGATATAAGTGTTTATGGTACTGATGAAATTCATGTCCATTTGTTTGTTTTGATCCACTGTGTGGTGAGATATGCCCATACAAGAGGTCATTATGTTGTCTATATTTTGTGTGGTGAGAGATTCCCATACAATAGGTCATTATGTTGTTTATATTTTGTGTGGTGAGAGATGCCCATAAAGAGGTTATGAAAGTTTATGTGTGGTATACATAATGTAATGATTATAAAGTAAGTTCACATATAATTGAGGTGAATACATAAAAGACAATTGATAATGAATGTGCAACATGTGTTATTAAGTTAGATGGGATCAGTGTGATTGATATGTCTTATATGTAGTTGTTGGGGTAGTTGAGATATCAACTCAACCGTAGTACTGAACATATCAACTCGTTCGTACTTATGTTAAACATGGATTTTATTATCATTTATTATTGAGGTGGAGGAAGTTGTCCATATGCACACACACATATAATAAGACATATTAATCATATTGTCTCATTCCAACTTAATGACACATGATGTACATTCGCAACAATTGAATTTTATGAATTCACCTCAATTATATGTGAATTCACTTTATAATCATCACATATCCTATGCATTTGCATTATGACAAGGAATTTTATATAACAACTTGACAAGTGACTAACACATTACACAAATTAGTGTAAAATTTACATTCCAATTTATATACCATTGTATTATCTATCAATATGAAAAACATATTAACACTTAATGAAAAAACTCCCCCCTAAGTATTTTAATCCAACATCAAAGAGGATGAGTTTTTAATGTTGTGTTACACTTTGACTATAATGTTATGATATATTTGTTTATGGTATTGATGAAATTCATTTTCATTTGTTTGTTTTGAATATTTAAATTGTTTTTTTTTTTTCATTTATGGATAGTCACTTTATATTAATGATTTATTTTCAAAAAAAATGTACAAGATATATAAATCTAACCATTTATTTTGCAAAATATTCATTAAATATAATTTATAAATATTTTATCTTTATTTATTACTTTTTATTATTTAAAATTAATTTAATCTAAATAATTTTAAATACTAGTTTCACTAATACAATTACAAATTACACATTTATTAGTTAAAAGCAAACTGATTGTTTAAAATCTTAATTACATTCACTTATATACTTTGATGCCCACTATATGGTAGGGCATTTTGATTGGAAACCACATTCAACATCTATGAGCTTATTTCATCCATATTTTCATGGATACCAACCCCATTATTTCATCCATATTTTCAGGGATAAGAACCACATTTAATATTTATGGTCCAGTTTATGGGTCCATTTAATTCATGTTTCACCAATAACGGACTTCATCATTCATGTTTATCTCAATAATGGACTTCCTCCATCATTCATGTTTCTCTCAATAATGGACTTCATCATTTAAGAATCACTTCAACATTTATGACAAAATTAACATACTCTCATGTAAAGTTGGGTGGAACTTGTAACTCTCTATCCTTTTTATTATACATAAAAAAATAAAAATAAAAAGTATGCGATCTCTATAAAAATGTGGACCTAAAGATAAGACAAATTTAACATACTCTCATGTAAAGTTGGGTGGAACTTGTAACTCTCTATCCTTTTTATTACACATAAAAAAAATATGCGATCTCTATAGTTTTAGATAAATGTGGACCTAAAGATATCTCTATAGTTTAGATAAAGGTGAGTTAAAATATTCCTATTCTTTATTTTTTTATTATCTAAAGGTGAAACTAAAGTTATGTAATAAGTTGGGGTTTAAATAATCCATTTCAATATATTTAATATTATATTGAATTTGGAGGATTCTTTATTTTTTTTATTAACTAAAGATGCAACTAAAGTTATCTATGTAGTAAGTTGGGGTTTAAATAATCATTTTTTTATTTAATAATATATTGAATTTGGAAACTAAAGTTATCTATGTAGTAAGTTGGGTTTAAATAATCTATTTTTTGTATTTAATAATATATTGAATTTGGAAGATGGGGTGAGTACATTAGTATTTGATAAATTAGAAAATGTATTTTGTGTGTTTAATAATATATAGTTATCTATGTAGTAAGTTGGGTTTAAATAATCTATTTTTTGTATTTAATAATATATTGAATTTGGAAGATGGGGTGAGTACATTAGTATTTGATAAATTAGAAAATGTATTTTGTGTGTTTAATAATATATTGAATTTGGAAAGAAAAATATATTTTGTTTGTTTAATAATATTGAATTTGGAGGATGGACTGAGAAGATTAATAATTGGTAAATTGAACAATATATATTTTTTAATTGTCATATTTATTTAAAATTTAAATGGAGTGCATGAGTAATTAGTAAATTAGAAAATGCATTTTTTTTTCTTAAAATCATCAATTTTTATTTAAAAATTATATGGAAATTCAATTTTTTTGGGTGCATACTATATTTACAAAATTAATATTTTATAGTAATTTATATTTCATTTTTGTCTCATTAAAAAGTGGTTCTGGATCTCTCCATCTTGCATTTTATCTCTTTCTTCCTTTTTACCCTCATGCCACCCCTAGGGGAAGGTTGCACAATGACTAAAAGTAATTCATAAGTTGGATGTTCATGATTCATATGAAAAATTGGAGAGATGGGGGGTGACATGTTGGGACTAGGGAGGAGGAGGATTCAAGCACTATGAGTATTCAAAATCACTAGCCTTCATATCTTTAAGCACTACTATGACATGAATGCATTGGAAAAATTTCGAGGTATAAAATGAATCTGATATGGAAAATAATAATATAATGGTTAAAATAATCAAATAAGACTTATAAAAACTACTTTTTAAAATCAACTTATCCATGTATGGGTTTCCTCAAATTTCAAGTCTAGGCACTCATAGGATGCAAAATTAAATTCCACATCCAAAAAGTACCCAGTGTGCATGCTTTTGATAGACCTATAGATAAACTGGAAATACATGAAACAATGTGCTTATCTCAAAATTAGAAATGGTAAACACATTTTTTCATGTATTTCTAGTTTATCTCATCATGGGTCTATCAAAAGTATGAAGAGTGGGTACTTGTCCAACAAATTTAAGTCTACATCCAATGAGTGCCTGCACATGAAATTTGAGTAAACTTATAAGAAGATAAATAAAAAAATATGATTAAAAAATAGTTTTATTTCTTTCCCTCCAAATTTTTTTACTGTAATGGTTCACATCATCATCTTGAATCTTATTGGTTCTTTTAAAGTTAAAGTTGATAGCACATTTTTTCTTTTGAGGTCCATCTTTTACCTCAAAATTTCTCTAATGACAATGAATTTGCTTCAATCGGGATGTCAATGCCCTTTGATCGTGTTGTTTCTCTATCAAATTCTTATTAAACTCGTTCTCTAGAAGTGGTTGCATTGACAATATGATGTTGCTTAGTGGCTCTAGTGCATCGTGAGATTTTTTTGGTGATGCATTTCTTAGTGGTATTCCTTCCATGCCTCTAAGACTAAGGGTAGGAAGATGTTGAATGTCCAACTTAAAAGTAAGATCTAAACCTGAATGCAATTTGCTTACAAACCAATTTTTAAATCTAGACACAATATGTAGCTTCTAGTTGGATTTCTTCTTCTATTTCATTGGGGGAGTTGATTTCTATGCAAATTTTGGCATACGAGTTGAGGATGTGCAATTTTTATGTTTCTTTGGATAGAAAGTGAAACTTACCAAGCTTGTTCTTGATTGTGCTTAGTGATTCAAAGCACAAGAAATGTAGAGAGAGATAAGGAGTTAGACCTACATTAAGGAAAAATATAGGGATTTCATGGAGGGATTGAAGAAATAGTGACAAGCCTTCAAGAAAAGTCTAACGTGTCCATAGAGTCAAGGCTAGGAATAGAAGATGAGACTCATATTCATAGCAAAGTTGAACTTGATAATAAAGAAACCCCAGGCGCATGGGTAAATGTATGCTTCTTTCGAGAGATAGGGCTTTCAGGCATGGGAAATCCACAAGTGGAGATTGGTTAACCTAGACCAAAAACCAAATGTAAACTAGTAGATTAGACCATGATATTGAAAAATTGCATTTAAACTAGTGCTTGCTTTTTCGTTAGAATGGAGGGGATGAATGTCGCCTTCTCCATTGTGGGATGGCATGAGAGGGGTTGATCTAGGAGATTTTCTTTAGATAAGGTGGAGGAGCTAATTACTTCCTTGAAAGAGGGTGCAACTACTGTTTTCAAAGAATCCTTCATAATAAGGAAATAGAAGGATCTAAAGCCTTTGATATTGCCTTGGGTGATAACTTTCTATCATTTACATCCATGCCATTGAAAAGAATAAATCTAGGTGCCACTACAACAAAAAGAAAAAGACATCTCAAACTAGGGAAATGTACTTCATAATAATACAATCATAACCATTATCTAGATAAGTCATCTCATCCATAGAACAATCAATGAATATCATATCCTTGTAGAATGGTCACAAGTTCAAACATAAAGCTAATACAACTCATAGTGCCTATGGAAAAGACTATGTAGAGAGATTAGTCACAAAGCCTTCAAACATGTTCGAACCAATATAACCATTTTTAAAATTATTGACCGTAACTAGGACAACCCTTTATGTCCAATGACACATTCTTTAGGACAAACCTTTATGTCCAATGACACATTCTTTACTACTACATTAGAGGTCCTAGTAACAATTATTATAACAATAACAACATGGTTAAGAACATGTGTTATCTCCGGGGAGGTCACAGGTTCAAAACCGGCGGGGGTAGGGATGCTCATATTGGCCCGGTAGACGACCCCTGGGATAGAGGTTTCACTTAGGTGGTGCCTCGAGACGTCTCGGCCCCTGCTGAGTCACAAGTTATTGGTATATCTGACTTGCGGGCTGTTGGATATACTCTTGGGAGATTGCTGTTCCCATGGTTAAAAAAAACAATTATTATAAAAAACAAACCTAACCTTCATGATAAAACTATTCCCAACCTACAAAATGGGATAAAAATTAAGCATGTGCCAAAGCTTTTGTTTTGTGGAGACATGGCGACCAACTGTCATATCAATCTGCATTTCCATTTATTATGGACCAGCTTCCACGATGAAATCAGAAACCGTATCAATCACCCACGAGAAACGCGCCAAACAAGATAAGGGTAAAATATAAGGAGCAATGTTATAAGTTATAACGGTCGATCGAATGCCAATAGCCAGCTGCGCTCCTGCTTTTGCTTTTGTTGGTGTTGCTTGCGTTAAAGGAAAATCAAATCCAAAAGCCCTCATTGTCTGGACTGTGTGTTTGTGTCAGATATTCACACTTTTTTTATTCCCATCATGTGTCCCGCTTCTGAATCTGTAATGGTTATGAATGATGCTTCCAAGCTCAAGTCAGTGCTTCCAAGGGTTCTCATCGTCTCCAGAAGAACAGTTCGTAAGAACAAATTCGTTGATTTCGTGGGTAAGTATGTCGACTACGCCCTTCTCTTATTAATTCATCAGTTGATTTGCTGCAGGACATTTCCCATTCTTGTGCTCCATAATGATCTCAGAGATCTTAAATTTTCTCTGCTTGTGCCCCCCTTGACAGAGAACCCAATTCATTATTTTTAAATTTCAATGTATCCCATGCCCTTCACTAGCAGAGAAAATTGAGGATGAAATAATAATTAGGATGGAAAGTTGTGCGTGCAGGAGAATACCACCTGGATTTGATAGTGAACTATGGAGCAGTCCCAGTAATTGTACCGAGAGTTTCAGGAGTAGAACTGATGCTAGAGAGCTTTGAACCCATTCATGGAGTCCTCCTCTGTGAAGGGGAGGACGTTGATCCTTCTCTATACGATAACGAGTTGTGGGGTTTCTCTTCTGAAGAACTTGAAGAAATCATGAGATTGCACAGCAGCGATACTACCATAGACAGATCCAAGGATTCCATAGAAATGCATCTTGCACGACGCTGTGTGGAGAGAAATATACCATATATGGGTATATGCAGAGGGTCTCAGGTTCTCAATGTGGCTTGCGGGGGGACCTTATATCAGGTAAGCTAATGGTTTTTATCTTCCATACCTGCTAGACAAGTAGACTGTACCATAAATACTGATAATTTGCACGTTTTATGGTACTGTACAGGATGTAGAGACAGAACTGTTTAAACAATCAGGCGTTAAAGTTAGGCATCTAAACTATGATGATTACGATGGTCATCGGCATCCTATCAAAGTGGTTGAAGATACTCCTCTTCAAGAATGGTTTGAAAGTTCATTAAAGGGTAACTGCGTGGATCATCTTCTGGTTAATAGCTATCATCACCAGGTATACCAACCGTCATACAAGAATGCAGAATATTAGGGTAGCTTTTATATATATATATATATATATATATATATATATATATATATATATATATTTTATCCTCTTAAAATTTTAGTAAATTATGTGAAAAAATTCAGCAAATATCTCTACCTTTTTTATTTATATTATCCATCTTCAAAAAAAAAATTTAAGCTTTTAAGCTCTTAGGTAAAAGAAATGTCACTCGTCTTGTTCGTTGTTAAGGGGAAGAACTATGAGTGAAACACAGCTACAATGATTGAGGAACACAGCAAGAAAGAATCGTGGGGAAGAAACGAGGAATAACCAACTGTAAGAAATATTATCGTTAATTTCATGTTTTTTTCTCTGAAAGGCTGAGTCAGAAGGATTTAATTAGAAACTATGAGGGTAACCTTGAGAGTTGAGAGCAAGGTTGTTGTTGGTTTATACCATAGTAATGTTGTGGTTGGCCGTTTATAGGTTGTTGGATCTGAAAGCAATTCAGATATGACTGTCTATAGATAAAATATAGATCATTGGATCTGAAAAGATATTCTATTATGCAGCAATGCTGTGGTTGGTGGTTTATAGGTTGTTGGATCTGAAAGCAATTCAGATAGGACAGTCTATAAATAGAATATAGATTATTGAATCTGAAAGCATTTCAGATCAGAAGGTCTATAGACTACTTGGCCTCAGCATTCAATGTTGTCTAACAAGGTGGACATTGCTCCAGCCAATGTCCACTCTGATATGCAACATTGAATGCTGCTACATGTGGCAGAGTAATATCTGCTCCAACTTGGCAGTCAATATTCACTCAGCTAAGCAACATTGAATACTGAAACAGGTTGCAAAACAATATCCACTCTGCTATGCAACATTGAATGTCTGAGGCCGTAACTGTTAATAAGACAAGCTTAAATAATGTAAAGAATAAATGGTTAACTATGTAATTAAAAGAATAGGATACCCTTCTGTCATGGGGTAAAGAAAAAAATTCAAGCCAACCTATCCAACAAACAAACAAAAAAAAAATAAAAAAATAATGAATTTTCAAAATCCTGATCGCTTAAAGTCCCTCATTAAGAAATAATGTCATATTCAGTGACTGATTAGCAGGCCACGCTATGAAGTCATTCATTGCCATGCTTACCGGCCACCTTCACGTGTAAGAAAACTTGTACCAACTATTACAGTAATTTAGTTTTGTAATCATAATAATAATGAATATTGTGTAAAACAGATTGAATCAAACTTTTTTCTGGGGTACGACGAGGTTTGTATCTTGAATAAAGTTTATGCAGGTCGTTTAAAAAAGCACATGGTCTCTGTTTTGAAGTTTTGACACTATCTTTCTTCAAACTCTGATTTGAGAAAACAAATTGACGCTACAAAATATCATATCAATCTTTCTTCATGTTGTATTACAATTACTGCTACTTGGTGGTATAATATGTTCTATTCATGCAACGCTTTTCCCTCTCATTATAAAATACATATTTGATAACATCATTGAATGACGACTTCGTGGCTTTACTCTGAATTCTTCTTATAAGAATTGCGTCTGAACCCTACTGAAATCTCAACTTCTTCCTACAATTTTTCTTCCAAGATTCTTATGATAGGCTTCGGCTCCGAATTGGTTGTGTTATAACATTTGTATTATTAATGCACCTTTCCAGGGCGTAAAGAAGCTGGCAAACAGATTCAAACCCATGGCCTTTTCACAGGACGGTTTGATCGAAGCATTTTATGATCCTGATGACTACAATCCAGAGGAAGGAAAATTCATCGTGGGCCTCCAGTTCCACCCAGAACGCATGAGGCGCCATCAAGATCTGAACCAGACAGATGAAAATGGATGGCTGAAGTTTAGTTTTGATTATCCTGGATGTCCTCGTGTTTATGAGGTAATGTTATGTTATATAAGTGTTCATACATTATAATTTTTATGTTAATTTAGTAAACACAAAATATTATAATGGTGCTTCCTGTTGATTCGTTATTTAGAAGATAAATTAAAAGGGATCATTGAGCCAGGTTTTGATTATTCAGGATATATCAATGGAAATCTGACCTTAACTTAGCATAATTCTTATATCAATGGAAATCTGACCTTAACTTAGCATAATTCTTATATCAATGGAAATCTGACCTTAACTTATTGTATATTTGGTCATTTGAGAACTATTCACAAAATCAATCATAATCATTAACTTTATCGCTGAATCTGACCTTAACAAAATCAATCATAATCATTAACTCTATGGCTGAATCTGACCTTAACGTACCATAACTTGATTGCAGATTTGGTCATTTGAGAACCATTCACAAAATCAATCATTAATTTTATGGCTGAACCCTAGATTACCCGAATTTACAGTAAAACTAATAGAACTAAAAATAACTCCAATAAAAAAGTGATGTATCATATTAAAAATGGTTCCTTGTTTAACCTTTCCCTCTCTTGAAATGTTGTGTAAAAAACTGAAAAATTAACTTGCAGAACCATAAAATCTCCTCTAGAATACTTTTTTACGTTCTAGATTCTGTTGTTTCCATGTTCTAGAATGTACAATTGCCTGTTAGCATGATTATTATCAACCAATGTTCAAAATAGTATTAATTGCTTATAGCTTTTCAGGAGTTTGTAAAGGCCGTGGTAGCATATCAGAAGAAGCTGATGGCCCCTACACGGGAAGGCGAAATGGAAAAGCAAAGGAAAAATATTTTAGGCACCCATTCTGCAGCGAAGGCTCTGTACGATGATCAGACCCAGATGCAAAAGAGAAGTACTGAAACAAATACAAATTCAGATCAAATACCCGGAGGATTACTCCTTCAGGTGTAACAAGAGAACTTTGCTATCACTAAATGCGGTTTGATCTCTTTTAATCTGTTTATGGACCAGTTTCTAAAATTTTGTGCTTTTGTTTGTTATTAAACATTTCACAGCTGAGCGTAGAGGAGGAGAAAAGGCTGAAGCATTTGGGAGCGACTGTCAGGAATTCAATGTCCTATCTGGCAAAGCTTCGTATGGACGAGGAAAGAAGAAAGGCGGCCAGAAGAGTAATGGCAGCCATGTCCACCCAGCAGCTTTCTGAGCTTCTTGATTTGCATGGCATCATACTTGAAACTGGATATGACATTCTCAAAACAAAGCTCGCGTCCTGATTTCTGTCTCATTCTGAAGCAGGGAAGATCGCTGTCATAGTTGGAACATTCCTGTGCTGATCGACTATACTGTTCGATCTAAATATAACCTAATATATGATCACTTTATTTCCGAAGATCCCATCAATGTAAGGCGTTGTTCTCAAATTGTTTTTCTTCATCTAAATTGTTTTTAAGCAAGAAATTGCACCTATGGGTTTTTTTATTAGATGCACATGAAATCAATTTTGTTGCAAAATGAAAAGCATAACCAGATGTATGTCTTTTTCTTGTTATTTAAATTGCATACAAAATCATTGTTTTTTAATCTTGTAAGAAGAGAATGATATTCAGAAGTTGTGTGCCACAAACCATAGTTGATTGTCCCTACAATATAAACTTGTTGCATACATAATATTGGGTCTTATTGCAGTAAGTTACATGACACTACCTACTAGCCTATTATATAATGTTGAATCAACTATTGAGCCTTGGCCTATTATATAATGCTGAATCAACTATTGAGCCTTCATCTTGTTTGTTCAATTTTGTTCCTAGCTCAATAAGATTTGTTGTTGGCTTTTGTTCCTAGCTCAATAAGATTTGTTGTTGGCTTGCATTTATCCATTTTAAACCTTTTGAGAATGTTTGTAGCATATTTTTGTTGACAGACAAAAATACCATGGAAAGATTGATCAACTTCAATTCTCAAAAAATATTTCATGACACCAAGATCAGTCATTTAAAATTATGTTTTCATGGCAGCTTAAAATTATTCTATCATAAGATTACCTGTGTAGTTCATATCATCAACATAAAGACAAACAATGGGAATTTTACCTTCTTGATTTGATTTTGTATAAAGAGTGGGCTCATTAGTGCTCCAGCTGAATCCAACTTTGATCAGGTAATAGTCAATTTGACTGTACCAAGCTCTTGGAATTTACTTAAAGCCATACACGACTTTCTTAAACTTGTACACTTATTCTCTTGTCCTTTGACTTTAAATCTAGGTGGTTGATCCACATATACTTCTTCTTGCAATATGCCATTTAAAAGGGATGAATTTACATCCAATTGAAAGACTTGTCATTTGTTTTGAGCTACAGTGGCTAGAATGGTTTTGATTGTATTTAACTTTGTTATTGGAGCAAAGGTTTCACCATAGTCTATGTCAAGTTTTTGAAAGAAACCATTGGCAATTAGTCTTGCCTTATGCTTCTCAATCTTTCATTTTTCATTTTGTTTTGTTTTGTACACCCATTGGAACCTATGCTGTTTTTTTTTTTTTTTTAATTCTTTTCTGCTGGCAGATCAACAAGATCCCAAGTTTTGTTCATTTATATAGCTTCAATTTCCTCATTCATGGATTGTACCCAATCATTCTCTTTTACTTCTTCTTCAAAGTAAGTTAGCTGACAAGATAGTAGGGGAAAATGACTATGCTACTCAATGTCATTGTTCTGCTTATAAATTTCCCTTATGCTTCTTGTTCTCTGATTTTCTATAGAAGTAGATGATTCAGTACTTGAATAAGAACCATTTCCATAATGTTCTTGTTGTCTTTATACTTATAATCTTGGCAGTATTGGTGGATGTGCTTGTTGTTATGAATTTTTTGTTTGTTCATCAATTTGATGCAGTGGACTTTGACTATCTAATGCCTCATTTTCTTGCTCACTCCATGATTTGTTCTCTAAGAATTTGACATCCCTGCTCATCAGAAATTTTTTGGTGACTGGATTATATAATCTATAGGCTTTTGATTGCTCATTGTATCCTATGAAGATACATTTTCCACTCATGTTGTCAAGTTTCTTTCTCATCTCTTTGGGCATATGTGCAAAAGAAATGCAGCCAAAAGTTTTGAAGTGAAATACATTTGACTTTGTGCCACTCTATGCTTCTTGAGGTACTTTATCTTTGACACTTATTGTTAGATATTTGTTCAAGATGTAAATTGAACAAACAACTGCTTCAACCCAATATTCATTGAACAAATTCTTTGCTCTGTGCATACTTTTGGCCATGTTCATGATGGTCTGATTTTTCTTTCCAACCACTCCATTTTGTTGTGGAGTATATCTGGTTGTAGTTTGCATTATACTGTCATGTTGTTTACAAAAATCTACAAAATATTTTGAATTGTATTCTCCTCTTCCATTTGACCTAAACACTTTCAAAACTTTACCACTCTATTTTTCTACTTCAACTTTGAATTCTTTGAACCTTGAGAAAATTTCAAACTAAAATAAATCCAAATTTTCATGCTGAAATCATCAATAAAGGTTAGAAAATAAAAGCTACCACCAATGGATTGGGTTTTCATCGATCCACAAAGATCGATGTGAACCAATTCTAAATGTTCTTTTGCTTTATGGAAGGATGTTGGAAAGTTGTTTATTTTATGCTTTCCAAGTAAACAACTTTCACAGGGACTATATTGTTCATTCAAAACAAGGAGACCTTTGACCATTGAGTGTTTTTGGAGTAGACCAAGACTCCTAAAATGGAGATGACCAAACCTAGCATGCCATAATAGAGTCCCATTTGATATTGAGACATCTTGGGCATATGGCAGTGTAATGATCCCAAGCCAATTTTTTGGCTTGGAATCACTAACTACTACTTTATTATAGAATCATGAATCAGATACAATAGAATGAGAAGATCTGGAATAATCTTCAAATGGATACAATGCAAGACAAGTATGAGCTTCTACAAAATGCTCCCGCTGATACAATAAGCCTCCCAAAAGATGAATAAGATATGAAGACCAATACATGAAGAAATGAATGCCAATGTCCCTTAGCTAGAAAGTGCCACGCTCCACTAGAAGGCCGAAACCCTCAATAAATCGGCCCAACTAAAGGAAGGCTCCAAATGAGTCCAAACTCGGCCAAATGATAGATCGGGATGATAGGAATACCCTCCTGAAGTCTCAAGCTCAACGTCCAAGGAAAACCCCTCCAAACTCTGAATCTTATGCTGAAGTTGTGCCCTCCTGGATAACTGAAACCCTTGGTGATTCAGCCCTAATGAGAAAAGCCTCCAAATGCTCTGAAACTCTCCCGGAATGTAGATTGGGCTAAGAGAATCCTGTGGGTGAAGTTTCGGACCCCGATCTCAAGCCAATCTCTTTAGAGCTGGGAAATACAAAATGGTGGGACGTCCTCCTTTCCTCCAAATCGTTCCAGTCTGAATCTAAAAGTCTGATGGTGATAACTCTCTAGAAAAGTACTCAAAATGATGGTGGAGCACCTGCAAGTAAAACCCAACTGATGAAATGCCCAACACTCCTCCTGATTGGCTAGATCAAACCCTTCTCTTCAAAATGGTGTGCCCTTGCTGAAACTCCTCAAAACAGTACGGCCCTATTATCTTCAGAAGCACTAGGAAGAGATATGTTGAGAATAGAATGGTGTGGAGGAATCTTTCACCCTTGAGACCAAGTTGTGGAACAAGGTGAGTGGATATTTAACCACTGAGCTGCTCACAAGGGTTTGTACAGCAAAACCCCCAAACTGAATCCTCAAGAGCAATAACAAGCAATATGCCAAATCCAAAATGCCTAATAGGTGCACTCTTGCCTCTTACTTATACTTTTCCTTCTAATCCTCTGTTGAGTTAAGTTAACTCCTAGGGTTAACTTCTATTCTTATGTTGAGTTATCTTTCCCTCCTTTTTTATCCTTTCCCTTTCTCAAGTCAACTTAAAAATATAACTTTAATCTAGTTGACCTCCCCCCTCAGTATGAGACTATGACCTAGTGGGGGTGCCCAGGCCACTGAGTCTCCTCATCACCTCCCTAAGAGGTTGGGGACATTACAGTCTCCCCTGCTTGAAATTGCTTGTCCTCAAGCAATGCCAAATTGTTCATCTATGAATGTAGGTATGTATCACTTCTGATTGACCCTGCTACCCATTTGACCCTGTTTTGTGTCTCCTTCCAAACTTCCTTCGGATCTGGGGCCTTTCTCCGGATGATACCTTATCTCCTCATGGGTTCCACCAGATCCACCAGCCTCCTTATTCCCATACGTATCAGGGTTCTTCCCTTGATGGGTCACTTGCATCAGAAGTTCATTTAGCTTGGATTGATTCTTATTCATTATCTAAAGGTTCTCGTCAACCCTCTTCAAAGTTTCAGAGAGTTCGGCATGTCCCCTTCTACTGGTTTCATGGTACTCGCCCAAGTGTTGGACCAATGTGTTTTCTGTGCAATTGACAGATTGTTGGAACTTGTCAAACTCAGTTGCTATGAGAGCCAAGCCTAGAGGCTCGTGGTCATCCCCTGACCCTTCCATTTCGGCCTCTGTTTCACTGCTCGGTTTCTTCCTTCGACCCATGAAAATACCATTGTACCTCTGCATGCGCCGATCCTTCCACAGGTTTGGAGGATCAAAGCTCTGATACCATTGTAATGATCCCAAGCCAAAAAAATTTCTTGGAATCACTAACTACTGCTTTATTATAGAATCATGACTCAGATACAATAGAATGAGCAGATCTGGAATAATCTTCAAATGGCTCCAATGCAAGACAAGTATGAGCTGCTACAAAATGCTCCCGCTAATACTATAGGCCTCCTAAAGGCTGAAAAAGATATGAAGACCAATACATGCAGAAATGAATGCCAATGTCCCTCAACTGGAAAGTGCCACGCTCCACTAGAAAGATGAAACCCTCAATAAATCGGCTCAACTGAAGGAAGTCTCCAAACGATTCCAAACTCGGCCAGATGATAGATCGGGATGATAGGATCACCCTCCTGAAGTCTCAATCTCAACGTTTAAGGGAAACCCCTCCAAACTCTAAATCTCCTGCTGAAGTTGCGCCCTCCTAGATAGTTGAAACCCTTGGTGATTCAACCCTGATGAGAAAAGCCTCCAAATGCTCTAAAACTCTCTCAGAATGTAGATCGGGCTAAGAGAACCTTGTGGGTGAAGTTTCGGACCCCGATCTCAAGCCGATCTCTCTAGATCTGAGAAATACAAAATGGTGGGACGTCCTCCTTTCCTCTAAATCATCCCAGTCTGAATCTAAATGTCTGATGGTGATAACTCTCTGGAAAAGAACTCAAAATGATGGCGGGGCACCTGCAAGTAAAACCCAACTAATGAAATGCCCAACGCTCCTACTGATTGGCTAGATCGAACCCTTCTCTTCAAAATGGTGCGCCCTTGCTGAAACTCCTCAAAACAGTATGGCCCTGTTATCTTCAGAAGCACTAGGAAGAGATATGTTGAGAATAGAATGGTGTGGAGGAATCTTTCATCCCCGAGACCAAGCTATGGAACAAGGTGAGTGGATATTTCACCACTGAGTTTCTCACAAGGGTTTCTTCAGCAAAACCCCCAAACTGAATGCTCAAGAACAATAACAAGCAATATGCCAAATCTAGAATGCCTAATAGGTGTGCCCTTGCCTCTTACTTATACTTTTCCTTCTAATCCTATGTTGATTTAAGTTAACTCCCAAGGTTAACTTCTATTCTTTTGTTGAGTTATCTTTCCCTCCTTTTTTATCCTTTCCCTTTCTCAAGTCAACTTAAAAATATAACTTTAATCTAGTTGACCTCCCTCCTCAGTGTGAGACTATGACCTAGTGGGGGTGCCCAGGCCACTGGGTCTCCTCATCACCTCCCTAAGAGGTGGGGGACATTACAGTCTCCCCTGCTTGAAATTGCTTGTCCTCAAGCAATTCCAAACCTGCATCTCGTACCATCTGTTCACTCTCCCAAGTGGCATCCTCAATGGGCAAGTCTTTCCACTTGATGAGATACTCCTTGATGCTTCTCTTCCAGAGCTTCTTTTCTCGAAATTCCAATATCTCTTCCGGAATCAACACTAGCTGACCTTCTTCGTCCATTGGAGGTAGTATCTCAATGGGGCGGATGTGTTGGCCGATGGCCTTATTTAGGAAGGATACATGGAAGACATTGTGTATCCGACTGCCTGGTGGAAGCTCTAACTCATAAGCCACGAAGCCTATCTTTTTGCTGATCCTGTAGGGCCCAAAGAAACGTGGTTGTAGTTTTTTTGCTCTGCTTCTTTTAATTGAGGCCTATCGATAAGGTTGGAGCCTCAAATAAACCAATTCACCAACTTCAAAAGTGCGCTCCATTTTGTGTTTGTCCGCCTGGACCTTCTGTTGATTCTGTGCCCTCTGTAATGATCCTTCAACTCCCGGAGAATGTCTTGTCTCTGTTGTACCCAATCCTGCACCATGGGTGCCCTGTTGTCCCCAAAGGCAATCTCCGCAAAGGAAAGGGGATCATATCTATATAAATCTTTGAATGGTGTCATGCCTATGGATACATGATGGGTGATGTTGTAGCAATATTCTCCCAAGTGCAACCATCTGACCCATGCTTTCTGTTGTCCTGCTATGTAATTTCTGAGGTAGCCTTCCACCCATTTGTTGACTATTTCAGTCTGACCGTCTGTCTGAGGGTGATAGCTACTACTAGGAGTCAATGTCGTACCCACTAATATGAACAACTCTTGCCAAAACGTACTCATGAATATGTTGTCCCTGTCACTGATAATGGTCTTGGGTAGGCCGTGTAGTCTGAACACCTTTCTGAAAAATAATTCGGCCACCTGTGTTGCGCTGAAGTTTGTGGCTATGGAAAAGAAGTGTGCAAACTTTGTCAACCTGTCTACCACCACGAAAATGCAATCCTTCCCCAGTTCTTTGGGCAACCCGGTGATGAAATCCATGGATATACTTTCCCATTTGTGCTCTGGAATGGGTAGGGGCTGCAACAGTCCTGCAGGGTGCGTGTTCTCATCCTTGTTTTCTTGGCATGTAGTGCACTCTTTGACATGCTTAATCACATCCTCCTTGAGGCCTTTCCATGCAAACCTCTCTCTCACCTGCCGGTATGTCTTATTGATGCCCTGATGTCCTGCTATGGGTGAGTTATGACATGCATGCAGGATCTTAGCTTTGAGAGCTGATCCAGGAACTAAGAAGATTCGGCCTTTGTAATAAATGATGTCCTTCATGACCCTGAAGTTGTCCTCCTGTATTTTTCCATCCAACAGTTGACAAGCAAATTGATCCTTTTCATATTCCACTATCAAGCGATCCTTCCAGTCAACTGACATACTGGACATGGAAAAAATGGATGGCCTCCTGGATAATGCATCGGCTACTGCGTTGTTCTTCCCTTTGACGAATTCAATGTCGAAGTCGTAGGCCTGTATTTTTCTTACCCGTTTTTGTTGTCTTTCATTCAAATCCTTCTGCTCCAATAGATATTTAAGACTGTTATGGTCTGACTTGACCACAAACCTTGCACCTACCAAATATTGCTTGAATTTGGCTAGTGCATGCATGATAGTCAGCATTTCTTTGTCGTAAATGTTGTAAAGTAGCTCAGGACCCCTGAGTTTCCGACTTTCATAAGTGAGGGGGTGCCTATTCTGCATCAAAACGACCCCTATACCTTCCCCCGAGGCATCACACTCCAAGGTGAAGGGTATGCCGAAATCTAGAAGAGCTAGAACTGGGCAGGTGCGCATGACTTCTTTCAATCTCTCCATCATGGTTTGGGCCTCGTCATTCCATTTGAAGGACCCCTTTTTGGTTTGGTGGCACACCTGGGGGAATTGGCCCAAACACCTTATGGTGCCTATCAAGGATTCTTTTAATCTCTAGTGTGTAATGCACCTTTCCCTTCTCATCCACCCGTGTTAAGATCTTGCATTCTGCTGCGTATACAATTTCTTCCCTTCTGAAGATGGCTTCCATCCTCTTGGCCGTGACCACTCTGGCAGAGTTACCTGTCATGCCTCTGAGCACAACCTTTCATCCTCCTTCCTCTACAAAGGACATTTCCATGGTATTGTAATTGGTGGTGATGGGTCCTAAAGTGCTAAGCCATTGCACCCCTAGGATGATGTTGGTATCGGGAAGATCCATCACATACACATCCTTAACTAACTCATGCCTTCCCATGGTGAGTTTCATACCTGGTATGTATCTTTCACAGGGCATAGTACTCCCACCTGCTACCTCCACTTTGAATCCTTCAAATTCTACTCTAGGTATGTGCCTCCTCTTCAGTAATGTTGCATCAATGAAATTGTGAGAAGCTCCTCCATCAATCAGAAACGAGACTCTTTGTCCCTGCAAGACCCCTCTCATCCTGAAGGTGTTGAACTTGGGTACCCCGCTGATAGATGCCAAGGTAGCCTTCTCTCCAGCCGCACAATCAAGTTCTGGAACTTCCTCTTATGTTATCTCTGCAGTTTCGACCTCAATGTTTCGTATCTGACCATACTATTCCTCCTCTTCATTGTCCGAGGTAACTTCTATATAGTGAACTTAGACACATCCCATGCACTTAAGTGATGGATTCCACGGTTCTTTGCAAGTGAAGCAGAGTTTCTTTCTCCTCAATTCCCTTCTGGAGTTGTCATCTATCCTACCACGACCCTTGTCCAACCCTTTTGGGTCACGTCCTCCCTGATTCATTGGAGGTCTTTTGTCACATACCCACTCTGGCATAATAAATTTTTCGTCGATTACTCGAGCATCAGAATCCCCGAGATACTTTTGGGGGCCTAGTGTCAACTAGTTCCTCATATGTCCACCTCCATGTGATCGTGGGTCACGACTACGGGCCAAACCAGTACGGCTTCTTTTCATACTTTACGACTCAATGCTACCAGAACGTCGAGTCTTTCAACTCTGCAAACCCTGAAGCTTCAAACAGTGAAACGCTGAACCCCGACAGGGCTAGCGAGTGGCAAGTTTCCCGCTTGGGGTCTTGTCCACGTGACCCTGTTCCATGTCCACGCGCTTAAGCCAACCAAGCACTTATCGGCTTTTCGCGATTCGGGGAATTGCGATGCATGACTTCTACCTTTCCCCATTCAAATCCCCGAAAATTCTGAGGTCTCCAAAGTTTCCCTCCAAAGGGAGATCGACGGTCGTAAGCCTCCCCTGATCCAACGGTATGGATCCTTTCAGGGTCTCGATACTCGGGAGTTCGAAATGCAACGAATCCAAGACTCCTTGTCATTCAAATCTCCAAATTTTGTTATGGGAATTCGTGTAAGAGATCGACGGCTCTTAAGAGTGTCGATCCAATGGTCCACGGGATTTCGAGACTTTTCCCGAAACTCTGACAGCTCACCACGCGTCTCCTCTGATGGACAGTCTAGATTCTTTCGGGACTTCTCCTCTCCATTACAACGCGTATTGGGATTTCGCGATTTGAGGGGGCAAGGTTTTCTGGCCCTCTGATTTCTCAGATGTTGAAACGTCGACCGGAAGCCACGTGTCCCTCCGATGGATGGCGGCAACCTTCAGCCAAGATCAACGGTCGTGATCTTTTTGGGATGATCAACGGTCACGATCAAATCCCAACTTTCCTTAACCTTATTCACACCTCACGCCATTTGTTTCAGTGATCGGGATTTCGCGACTCTAGAAGACAAGGGTTCTTGCCCTTTGGTTTCCTGGGTGTTGAAACGCCGAAGTGCTTACCAGCAGCCATGTGTACTCCATAGATGGACGGTCCAGGTACTTCCATGGATCATGGGGTCTACGGTCCCGACTTCTTCTTTTCTTGCAAGGGTAAAAAGGGTCGTGGCATTAATGCCTGCGTCTCTTCCTCAAATCTAACGGTCATTACAGACCTTGGATCCTTCGAAAGGATTTCGTCTGTTAATCGAGACTTAACCACACACTTCCATTTCGAGATTTCACAAATCGGGGTTTCGAGACTTGCAAGTACATGAGGACTCACACTTGGATACCCCGGATGCTGAAACACTGAAACATCATAACTTATGTGAACCACTCTCTCTCTCTTGCTGAATTTCTAATATGTACACTATCAAATCCTCTTTCAAGTTCTTGGTAAGGTTCACCAGATTTGAAAGCCCGACTGGAAGGTCTCCAGAGGTCTTCGAGCTATTAACTCCTGTGATTGGATAGTGAGTCGTTTCGAGGGCGTATTAAGATGGCAGTCTTATACCAGGTGTTTACCTTGGCTCTAGAAAGTGAGGGGACTTTCCCAAAAAGGGTGCCCTTGTGGGAAGGTCTATCTGGGACATTACCTGAGACAAATAAGGGAATAAATTTCTTGAAAACAGACTTGAAAACTAAGTTAGTTCAGTGGATACATATATATATAAACATGAGTCGTGTGGAGTCATTCTATTTATACGCAAGTAACCACTATTTTCGATCATAATCCACCACACAGACATTATTATACAGAAGCCATTCATAATTTCACAACCTTGAGCATACATGTTAGATTATTCAATTCAAGATACAAGATATAACACTTATCAGAAAAACCACAGGTTTGATGCAACCGCTGAGAGGGGTGCTCGTTTCCACCCAACCGTAGGTTCAGCGACTCCCAATGGATTTAACACTAGCCACCCCTGAGCTAAGACCACGATGTTGCGAGACTGCGTCTCTGTTTTGCCAGTGACCGAGAACGAGGGTTACTCTCCTTCTTCTCTGCTATCACTCACTATGTATCTTTCCATAGTTTTTCCTTCCTCTTTCCCTCACATCTCCCCTTGATCCCACACTCTTCCTGCCTTTTCTCCTTTTGTTGAGGTTACGTGTGGCATGATCTTCCTTGCGGTGGTCAAGTCTGAGGACTCTACGGATGAGCGGTTCACCCCCATCCCTCATTATTCATGAGGATCCCTTTACCTACCAACCTGACGAGTTATTTAATTCGGGGCTAGTGAGGCGCTCTTGGTTTTTCGGGCCAGTGAAGTCCAAATACGGTATTGGTTTTGGTGGAAGTTAATGCCACCATTCTAGGTGCCTTCCACCACCTTTCTTTATCCATAGTGGTCTATTTTTTAGCACNTATATATATATATATATATATATATATATATATATATATATATATATATATTTATATTATTATTTACATTCATCAACCTTTTCCACAAGGTCCATTCACATCACACATTCACATTTTTGAGTTTTCCACAGTTCTTGGCTAGTATAGTTATTTTTATAGACTGGGGGAAACAGGGTGTTACAATTCCCTCCCCCTTAAAGGAACATCATCCTCAATGTTCTTATCTATCAACATGACATGCATGTACAGAAGTAAAAAAAATCGGATATGCATATCTCATGGCATCCTCCATTTCCCATGTAGCCTCATCTGGGCCAAAATGTCTCCATTGCACCTTGACTTGTGCAATGGTTCGGTTTCGGAGCAGGGTTTCCTTTCTGTCCAGTATGCACTGAGGTTCTGGTAGAAATTCTCCCTCCGGTTCCACCTGGATCACAGACCAGTCAATTATATGGTTAGCATCATGTACATATT
>ML793227.1:420415-437684 GCA_009831015.1 Picea engelmannii
ATGAGATCTCGTCGGAGGGTCCATAGTCATCCACGACCATTAGATTTACGAAAGTAACGCAGGTGTTACATACCTTGCCCCTTTGCCCTATATCATCGTGAGCAACGAGAAATTGGGATCGTAAACTCCAAGACCCAAAAGAATGAATCTGGACCGTTAGATCTCGGTCCAACTACCCATCAGCCGTTGGATATGGAGAAGTTGCGTAGGGGTTAAGCGCAAGGGTAGGCATGCAAGGAAATAATCTGAACCGTCGGATCTTAGATCATAGCCCCGACAACCGTCAGATCTTGAGGAGATGCGTCGGAGTTAAACTCTAGTGTGCAGAAGAAGAGTCCTAGCCGTTGATCTCGGAAGGACACGTGTCAACATCCCAGAGAAGTCATCGGGACAACAGGGTTACTGGGGTTTTGTTGAGTCTGAGAATCGAGACCTTGTGGTCCTCAAAATCCCGAGAACGGATCCTAGCCGTTGATCTCGAAAGGACACATGTCAGCGTTTGGGAGGCGTCGGGATTCTTACCATCGGAGATTTAGGGAGTATAGAACCGTTACAGAATGAAATCACGATACGCGATTTCCCGATAGGATCTGAGCCGTCCAACAGCAGGGACACATGGCAGAGGATCCCAGAGAGTCGGAGTTCGGCATATCGGGATTTTTGAATACCTAGAACTCTTGCCATCCGGAATCGCGATCCACGATTTTCCGATAGGATCTGAGTCGTCCATCTGAGGGACAGGTGTCGGAGATCAAGGCGCTATCGAAGTTTGACGCATCGGAAAATCGGAGTTCTCGAGGCCATGAGAACCAAGACATCATAAGTCCCGAAACCCCGAGAATCAATCCGGGCCGTCCGTCCGCGAGGACAGGTGGCAAAGGATCGGGTGCCTTCGAAGTTTTGTTCATCGGAGTTTTCGAGGGTAAGGAAGTTGTGCAACAGGAAATCGCGATCCGCGATTTCCCGATGAGATCTGAGCCGTTCATGACGAGGACGCGTGTCAGAGGATCCCGAGGGATCGGGGTTCGGCAATTCGGGATTCTTGATGACAAGAAACTCACGACATAAGGAATCGCGAAATCCCGAAACGCGACGGTCCCCTAGTCATAGCACTCCAGTGGAGGACAAGTGTAACTCCACGCCATCATAAGGAGTGTGGGCCATAGGCGCCAGAACAAGGGACAGATGTCGGAAGATCAAGCTTGTCCGTGAGTCCACGCCAAGTGGCATCGGGGATCGGGGAAACAGAATTTGCGAAGGCTTGTGCATCGCGATATCATAAACCCCGAAACCCCGATGGGTAGCTATAGAGCTGCGGACATATGGTAGCAGGTCACATGAGAACGGAGCTAGCCTAGAGGGCTAATGCGTTAGGGGCATATCGGGGATCGGAGAATCACGAGTTCCGAGGACTCGTGAATTGCGACATCGGAAATCCCGAAACTCCGATAGGAGTTGCCCCGAAAGGAGGTAAGACCACGGCCGTAAAGGCAGTGAACCACAGGCTTGGCCTGGGGAGCTAATGCGCGAGGAGCGCATCGGAATTCGGAGGATCGCGAGTCATAGGGGTGAATGAGTTTTAACCTTAGAAACCCCGAATCCCGATATTGAACCAGGGATTGGCACTTCACTAATGCTGGTTTGTGGAGATTTCTCATTTGTGGGAGATTAACCCCAATTTTTTTTTTAAATTACGATAGTGGGTGTGTTACAGTTATCCTCTTCCCTTCCTTACTTACACATTCTAAGGTCTTATGGTAACAGTCCAATCTGGCTTTATGGGCAGCTAACCAATCCATACCAATCAACAGATCATATGATCCAAGGGGTAATATGTTAAGGGTTGCTTGGGTGGGCGATTTACCCAACATCAATTGGCAGGCTGGTATAACCTTTGCTACCCTTCTTCTGGTGCCAGTGGCTAACTGTACCAACCATGGCTTGGTATGTTTTTGTGGTTGTAGTTTACACTTATCAACAACTTTAGGGGCTATATAACTCAAATTTGAACCACGGTCAATCAAAACAGACACTAGATGGTTGGAAATCATACCTTCTATTTCCACCACTGAAGCTTGGTGGTCATCTTGGTTATTATCCAAGGCTGCGTAAATTTGTGGCTCACTCCTGGCCACATCATTGACAGTAGTAGCTTCTTGGATGTTATAAATCCTCTGACTATTCTGTTGTCAGTGTGGACAGTCTCTCAATAGATGTTCTTCCCCGCAACCCCAACATTTCAAAGGTTCTCTCTTTGGGTTATCAGTCTTCATTGATATGGGTCCAGAATTTTTATTTCCGCTCAAGTAGGGAAAATTCTGTTGGTGCATACTCTGGGTTGGGAAGCTCATTCTTGGGTTCTTCTTATAGTTCTTAAATCCTAGGGATTTAATTCCCCTTTTTTGAAATCTTGAACTATTATTTTGTTTCCATCCCTCGCAAGGTTCTGCTCGATGCCCAAACTATTCATGACAATAGGTCATCTTTCGAATAGTGCCTTCTAGAGTCTTTGGCTCATCAAATTCAATTATGTTCCGATAGTCCTTAGGTAGTCCACTGATGAAGCATTGCACCTTTTCCTTTTCTGCTTTTATATAGGGTACATACCTCAACAAATCGAGGAATTTGTTGACATATTCTTCTATAGTGAGTTGTCCCAGTTTGAGTTCATAAAACTCTTTAGTCTTTTCGTCGAAATATTTTTCGGATAGATACTTCTTCTGGAAGTATTTCTTAAACCGTTCCCAAGAGAGTTCCTCTTCGCGAACCCCTTTCACATTCTTAAGGTCTTCCCACCAAATGGAAGCCTTTCCGTTCAAGTTGAAGGTGGCCACTCGGGCCTTCATATTTTTTGAAAATTCATGGACTCTGAAATACTTCTTTAGTCCAAGCAGCTAGGCCTCTGCTTCCTCTCCCTTCTTTATTTCACCGTCGAAGGAGGGTGGTTTGGATTTTTTGGATTCTTCGAATTTTTGACCTTTGGAAGGCTTTTGCTTCTTCTATTTTTTTCGGGAATAGGAACTGGTTCTGCTTCTAGAAGAGCCCTTCCTTCTCAGAGGAATCATCCAACGCTTGTCCTTTACCTCTGGTGTGGACCTTTTTCGAGGTGCTCCTCTCAGTGTGACCACTGATATAACCATGTTTCTGAGTTTCAGGTTCATGATGCATTTGTCTTTGTAGATCGGATAAACTCTGCAGTAAAACTACGTTAATTTTTGTTTACTTTTCTTGTTCTTTCGTCATCCTTTCATTGTCGGCCTTACAGCTTTTTAATTCGACCATGAGGCTCCTCACAGTCTCGGCTAGACCTGGAGGGGTCCCTACTGCCCTCCTTTCGTCAGACTCTTCGTCTCTATTGTGGGAGCCCTCTCTCACTTCATGGTGAGTCACCATACTATGCGTTGATAATTTCCCACGGTTGATCTTCCACTTTTGTGCAAAAGGAAAAACGTTGGTTGTTAGTCAATATTTATATTTATTTATAACCAGTACATAATTCATATTTTCACGTGTACACATACAATAGGGTTTTTTTTCATTCTTAACTTCGTCTTTTGATTAGGAAGGTTAAGACAGGGGGTTACTCTTTTTAAGAGTGTTCTGAACGGAGCTTCTGCGCAACTCGTTCATGAGCCCAAGCAGGCCAAGTGTTGTAACCATGCTCTGATACCAATTTGTCACATACCCACTCTGGCTTAATAAATTTTTCGTCGATTACTTGAGGATCAGAATCCCCGAGATACTTAAGGGGGCCTAGCATCAGCTAGTTCGTGGGTCAAGACTATGGGCTGAACCAATACGGTGTATTTTCGCACTTCGCGACTCAGTGCTACCAGAACGTCGAGTCTTTCGACTCTGTAAACCCTGAAGCTCAAAACAGTGAAACGTCGAACCCCGACAGGGCTAGCGAGTGGAAAGTTTCCCGCTTGGGGTCTTGTCCACGTGACCCTATTCCATGTCCACGCGCTTAAGCTAGCCAAGCACTTATCGGCTTTTCGCGATTCGGGGAATTGCGATGCATGACTTCTACCTTTCCTCATTCAAATCCCCAAAAATTCTGAGGTCTCCAAAGTTTCCCTCCAAAGGGAGATCGACAGTCGTAAGCCTCCCCTGATCCAATAGTATGGATCCTTTCGGGGTCTCGATACTCGGGAGTTCGAAATGCAACAACTCCAAGACTCCTTGGCATTCAAATCTCCAAATTCTATTATGGGAATTCATGTAAGAGATCGACGGCTCTTAAGAGTGTGGATCCAATGATCCACGATATTTCGGGACTTTTCCCGAAACTCTGACAGCTCACCATGTGTCTCCTCTGATGGATGGTCCAGATTCTTTCGAGACTTCTCCTCTCCATTACAGCGTGTATCGGGATTTCGCGATTTGAGGGGGCAAGGTTTTCTGGCCCTCTGGTTTCCCGGATGCTGAAACGTCGACCGACAACCACGTGTCCCTCTGATGGACGACCGCCACCTTCAGCCAAGATCAACGGTCATGACCTTTTCGGGATGATCAACGGTCACGATCAAATCCCAACTTTCCTTAACCTTATTCACACCTCACACCATTTCGAGGTTTCGGTGATCGGTATTTCGCAACTCGCGAAGACAAGGGTTCTTTCCCTTTGGTTTCCCGGGTGCTGAAACGCCGAAGCGCTTACCAGCAGCCACGTGTACTCTATAGATGGACGGTCCAGGTACTTCCATGGATCATGGGGTCTACGGTCCTGATTTCTTCTTTTCTTGCAAGGGTAAAAAGGGTTGTGGCATTAATGCATGCGTCTCTTCCTCAAATCTAACAGTCATTACAGACCTTGGATCCTTCGAAAGGATTTTGTCAGTTAATCGAGACTTAACCACACACTGCCATTTTGAGATTTCGCAAATCGAGGTTTTGGGACTTGCGAGTACACGAGGACTCGCACTTGGATACCCCAGATGCCGAAACACCGAAACATCATAACTTACAATAACCACTCTCTCTCTCTCGTGCCGGATTTATAATACGTACACTATCAAATCCTCTTTCAATTTCTTGGTAAGGTTCACCAGATTTGAAAGCCCGACTGGAAGTCCAGAGGTCTCCGAGCTATTAACTCCTATGACTGGATAGTGAGCCGTTTCGAGGGTGTATTAAGACGACAGTCTTATACCGGGGGTTTACCCCGGCTCTAGAAAGTGAGGGGACTTTCCCAAAAAGGGTGCCCTTGTGGGAAGGTCTATCTGGGACATTACCTGAGGCAAATAAGGGAATAAATTTCCCGAACACAGACTTGAAAACTAAGTTAGTTCAATGGATACATATATATATAAATGTGAGTCATGTGGAGTCATTCTATTTATACGCAAGTAACCACTATTTCCGATCATAATCCACCACACAGACATTATTATACAGAATCCATTCATAATTTCACAACCTTGAGCATACATGTCAGATTATTCAATTCAAGATACAAGATATAACACTTATCAGAAAAACACCAGGTTTGATGCAACCGCTGAGAGGGGTGCTTGTTTCCACCCAACCGTAGGCTCAACGACTCCCAACGGATTTATCACTAGCCACCCCCGAGCTGAGACCACGATGTTGCGAGACTGCGTCTTTGTTTTTCCAGTGAGCAAGAATGAAGGTTACTCTCCTTCTTCTTTGCTATCACTCACTCTGTATCTTTCCAGAGATTTTCCTTCCTCTTTCCCTCGCATCTCCCCTTGATCCCACACTCTTCCTGCCTTTTCTCCTTTCAGCGAGGTTGTGTGTGGCACAATCTTCCTCGCGGTGGTCAGGTCTGAGGACTCTACGGATCAGCGGTTCACCCCCATCCCTCATTACTCATGAGGATCTCTTTACCTACCAACCCGGCGGTTATTTAATTCAGGGCCAGCGAGCCGCTCTTGGTTCTCCAGGCCAGTGAAGTCCAAATACGGTATTGGTTTTGGTGGAAGTTAATGCCACCATTCTAGGTGCCTTCCACCACCTTTCTTCAGCCATTGCGGTCTCTTTTTCAACACCTTCCCCTCTCAACAGTCCTACAATACATATACATATTTATATTATTATTTACATTCATCGACCTTTTCCACAAGGTCCATTCACATCACACATTCACATTTTTTAGTTTTCCACAATTCTTGGCCAATATAGTTATTTTTACAGACTGGGGGAAACAAGGTGTTACATCTTTGATCTCTTCCTCCACTGTTAAGAGGTGGTCTGGCTATGAATTTAGGCTTCGCAGCTGGCCCCAAATCCCTCGTCTTCCAAATGGCCTACTGTAGGTTGTTGGGTTTAAAGTCCTTTACCCAAGCCTTCAAGGGTTCCATCAACCCTTCTGTGAAAAGCATCATGAGCCTGGTTGGGGACATATCCTGTACCATAACTGCCAACCTCTTAAATTCATCAATATATACTTCAGTCGTACCTGTTTGCTTGAGTTGAGTGAGGTCCCAAAAATATAACGCAGGATCTCCTTGATCAAATCTAGCAATGAGCCTCTGAGTGAATTATGTATAGGACACAATCTGATTATGGCCGAGTGTGGTGAGTCCATGATACCACCAGTCATGGGCCTTGCCATCCAAGTACATAGTGGAAAACTTGATGGCCTCCATTTCCCTCATGGGATTGAGTTGTAAGTAGGTATCTAGCTTGTGTACCCAAGACGATGTTGTCATCTTGGTTGTACCATCAAAGTAAGGGATTTCTATCTTCCCTGCTCAACGTTCAAACTCAAAAATTCCCCTGTGGTTCGTCCTAGGTTGATTTCTGAACCTGAGTTGGCAATATTGATCTAGGGACATCTATCTTTGGACCCTCATATCCAAACCGTAGTACTCCTTGGTACTTCTCTCTATTTGTTCCACAAAGTCTTCAACCTGTTCTGGTTGCCCTTGCTCATCTGTGAATGTGGCCATGTAAGGTCTGGGGTTAGCTCTGCTACCTGAATGTCAGCCAAACTATTCATCTGTGAATGTAGGTATGTATCGCTTCTGATTGACCCTGCTACCCATTTGACCCTGTGTCATGTCTCCTTCCAAACTTCCTTCGGATCTGAGGCCTTTCTCCGGATGATACCTGATCTCCTCATGGGTTCCACCAGATCCACCAGCCTCCTTATTCCCATACGTATTAGGCTTCTTCTCTTGATGGGTCACTTGCATCAGAAGTTCATTTAGCTTGGATTGATTCTTGTTCATTATCTACAGGTTCTTGTCAACCCTCTTCAAAGTTTCAAAGAGTTCGGCCTGTCCCCTTCTACTGGTTTCATGGTACTCACCCAAGTGTTGGACCAATGTGCTTTCCATGCAATTGATAGATTGCTGGAACTTGTCAAAATCGGCTTCTATGAGAGCCAAGCCTATATGTCCGTGGTCATCCCCTAACCCTTCCATTTCGGCCTCTATTTCACTGCTCGGTTTCTTCCTTCGACCCATGAAAATACCATTGTACCTCTGCATGTGTTGATCCTTCCATAGGTTTGGAGGTTTGAAGCTATGATACCACTGTAATGATCCCAAGCCAAATTTTTCGCTTGGAATCACTAACTACTACTTTATTATAGAATCATGAATCAGATACAATAGAATGAGCAAATCTGGAATAATCTTCAGATGGCTCCAATGCAAGACAAGTATGAGCTGCTAAAAAATGCTCCCACTGATACAATAAGCCTCCCAAAGGCTGAATAAGATATGAAGACCAATACATGCAGAAATGAATGCCAATGTCCCTCAGCTAGAAAGTGCCACGCTCCACTAGAAGGCCGAAACCCTCAATAAATTGGCCCAACTGAAGGAAGGCTCCAAACGAGTCCAAACTCGGCCAGATGATAGATCGGGATGATAGGATCACCCTCCTGAAGTCTCAAGCTCAATGTCCAAGGCAAACCCCTCTAAAATCTGAATCTTCTATTGAAGCTGCACCCTCCTACATAGTTAAAACCCTTGGTGATTCGTCCCTGATGAGAAAAGCCTCCAAATGATCTGAAACTCTCCCGAAATGTAGATTTGGCTAAGAGAACCCTGTGGGTGAAGTTTCGGACCCCGATCTCAAGTCGATCTCTCTAGATATGATTAATACAAAATGGTGGGACGTCCTCCTTTCCTCCAAATCATCCCAGACTGAATCTAAATGTCTGATGGTGATAACTCTCTAGAGAAGCACTCAAAATGATGGTGGAGCACCTGCAAGTAAAACCCAACTGATGAAATGCCCAACGCTCCTCCTGATTGGCTAGATCGAAGCCTTCTCTTCAAAATGGTGTGCCCTTGCTGAAACTCCTCAAAATAGTATGGCCCTGTTATCTTCAGAAGCACTAGGAAGAGATATGCTGAGAATAGAATGGTGTGGAGGAATCTTTCATCCCCGAGACCAAGTTGTGGAACAAGGTGAGTGGATATTTCACCACTAAGTTGCTCACAAGGGTTTGTACAGCAAAACCCCCAAACTGAATGCTCAAGAGAAATAACAAGCAATGTGCCAAATCCAGAATGCCTAATAGGTGTGCCCTTGCCTCTTACTTATACTTTTCCTTCTAATCCTCTGTTGAGTTAAGTTAACTCCCAGGGTTAACTTCTATTCTTCTGTTGAGTTATCTTTCCCTCCTTTTTTATCCTTTCCCTTTCTCAAGTGAACTTAAAAATATAACTTTAATCTAGTTGACCTCCCCCCTCAGTGTGAGACTATGACCTAGTGGGGGTGCCCAGGCCACTGAGTCTCCTCATCACCTCCCTAAGAGGTGGGGGACATTACAGGCGGGGACAAATTGACACTTCTTAAATTTAATGAAAATATCATATTCTTGGTCATTTGAATTTTTGCAATGAGTTTCCTATTGGGTGGTTTATCCAAGATTAAGCATGTTGAGACTTTGAATAAGATATAATATCCATGATCCATCAATTGTCCTATATTTATGAGATTATGTTTAAATTTTTGAACATAATAGACATCATGTATGTCTTTCTTATCATCTTGTTTAGCTAAAACAAACACAATACATTTTCCTAGAGCTTTGACTTGAGAATCATCACCTAGAGTAATTTTAGATTTGATAGAAGTATCAATGCGAGAAATCAATTATTTTTTACCTTCCATATGATTGTTGCAACCATTGTTCAACAACCAAAGGTCCTTGGTGTGACCTTCTTCAGAGGTATGATAGAAAATGAACATTACTTCAGAAGTTACTCCTTCATTGTTGGAGACATTTGTTCTACCTTTGTTTTGATCTGACTGCTTCTTTTTGCATTCATTCTCATAGTGACCATACATTTTGCAATAATAGTGTTGTATTTTCGATTTGTCTGTGGGTGAGTGCAAGCTAATGATTGTCTCTCATGACATGTTAGTGGCAATTCAAACATGGAAAAACAACAATTTGTTAACTTGGAGGGATTATTCAAGGTACTTTTACAATAAATTTGAATATGGTGTAAGAAGATAAAACGTAGGAAATTGAATTAGATTTCCGAATATACAACTTTTATTCATAGAGAATGTGAATAACTATGTGAAATTTATTTTTTTCTAATAGTGGTATGTTATTTTTCCAACAAAATATAAGGTATATGTCTTTGTTCGTGCAGGTTTTGAGTACCTTAACGATGAAATTTCATTCCAAAAACTTGTATAAATGTTGGCTCAATATTTTTCAATGGTTGAAAATGAAATTCCTTATTATTTTATGCAAAATTTGATATAAATGGAGAGGCATTTAAACCCTCTAAGGAGACAAGCCCAAGCCCAAGTCCCATGACCACCTTATACTTGATTTTTGCAGGCCTTTAATCCTCCTAACTCACATTGATCTTCCTTCATAACTCACATTCCACTCCCATCCTACTTCACACACCCCATTTTCCCCATCGTTTTCCCTTTCCTATATCCATTACACAATCCCATAACCCCCTCTACATATCTCCTCTCCAAATCTCCTTTTTCCACTATCAGGCCTCTCCATACCCATATCTCCATTCCTCAAAACCCCATGGCCCTTTACCACATTCTTGCATTCCTCCCACCCCCTACTCTCCCTACAGACTACCACCCAACCCATCTACCTCACTCTTCACAACTTAATGCTTTCCCATCTACCTCCTCTAACACTCTAATTCTATCCTCCTCATTGCTCATTTTCCTCACACCCCTCTTCCATTCCCCAATCTCCAAACCCATCACTTTCTCCCATCATCCACTCTCCCACTAAAGGCTAATGAAGATAAGAAATGATGAAAATACATTTTTTTTTATTTTATAGAAATAATTTTTTTTGTATGTTGTATAATTACGAAACCATATCAAAATTCAATAATGTGTGTGTGTGTGTGGAACTATATAAAAATTTGATTTGAGGTGGAATGAGAACATTGGGCTAAATTTAGCATCACTTAGGCATCCAAAGGCATATTGTATCCCAAAAAAAATTGAGATGACCAAAATAGAGATACCTTACTCCTATAGTAGTGTGAATTGATAATTAATTAGATATTTCTAGAGATATTTCAGTGGTAGTCTAGAGAATGAAGACGAGCCCTAATTCACCATAAGACTAATGCTGGAAAAGAGTGATTTTGGGCTCACCTAGGATCAAATTTTACCAAATGAAATAGAACCCATTTGAGTTGAAGCTCATAATTTCTATAAAGGAAACCCAATTTCTTCCTTGCCATTTGAATTTTAGTTTTTCACTTCACATTTCCGAAACTAGCTCTCAAGCCCAACAATTTCTCGAGGCCTTTCAAAAGAAAAATCTCACTCAATCTAATGTTGATTTGTGTTGAATGACTGGTGATGTGTTTATAAAATATAGCATGTCACTCATACTCCTAAGGGTGCTAGATGCAATCTTGTTATACACTTTATGGAAACTAAACATGTTTTCAAGCCTAGGGGCATTTCATTCAAAACGAACTTGGTTCAAGACCCTAAGTTGCATGTTGTTGAAGTAGCATTATAGGAAACAAGTGGAGGTTATTTTTAGGTATAAATAGTGTTCAAATAATGAACATATTCTTAATCATTTTACTCAATTTCATGACCCTAGTTCCCTATGAAAGAATAGTAATATTCACTCAATCATGGGATTCCTTTCCACCAATTTTGACAACAATTAATGGCCAATGTCACACCTACATTTTACCCCAACTTGCAGCAATAAGAAAGTGACAACATAATAGAAAACACTAGGAGTCACAAACCCCAAGACATAATTGATGACGTGGTTCCTTTAGCACATTTTCCATTTAATATTTCCTCAAATCCACCTCCCTTCTTATAATCGTAACTTATTTTTGCAATTTGGATTTAATTTCAATTTTAGAAATTCAAAAAAGAATTATAAAAGTATTGTAAACCCAAGGTAACCTTTTGACCTAGGGGCTTGGTAACTTTTCCTCCTCTTCTTCTATAAATAAAAGTATTATTCATGTATTATTTCAAATTATGATTCAATGTAAGTAACTAAGTGTTGCTATTTTTTCTTAGAGTTATTGATTCTTGTTTCTCTCCATTGTTCTCATATTCAACTATTAAGGCTTGGATGCCTACTTTGGTTGAGGGATATTTGTAGGATGATTTCATGTTAACTATATCTAGGAGGGATTGTTTAGCACAGTATCTGGTTTCTATTTACTTGGTTATAATAAGTAGATTTAACTTTATTAATAGTTGTTGCTTGTCGATTCGTGTAATTTTTTGTACAAGTTTTTTTAAGGGAGAATTACAATTGAAATTGGTTGGTAGCATGAAGGCTCAATACGATATTAGGATAACCTAGAACATTTCTTGTATTGTTGGTTGGAGTGGTAAATGTATCTACTAAGTTTTAGGTATTTTTCTTATCTTTTGTATTGTTGCTTCAAATAGGTAAATTGACAAATCTTTGGTCAGTTTACCTTATTTTAGGAAAACTATATCTCTTTTTTGTTTAACATAGTTACCAACTTGACAAAAATTATCAAGAGTCCTCTTTTTTTAAGAGGTTGCATTTAGTCATTGTTTTTACCCATGTTTTTAAAAGTGGTGCTACTAGTAGCACCCTTATGTTTTTTTTTTTTATTGGTTTGAGGGGGGGAGGGGAATTAAAATTAACACCTTTAATAACCTTATCCTTACAAATCTCATAATGTTTCCAACAAAAAAATTAAAATTAACTCCCAAATCAAAAAGTGGTGTTGCTAGTAACACCTTATTCTGAGGGGTTTCCTTTTGCAACCATTGAAAAAAACCATGTATTTAAAATAGTTTTTTAAATACAATCTAAATTAAAACACACCCACACCCTCTTTTTATTTATTCTTTTTCAAATCCCTAAATTTTATTTTAATCTTTTTCATTGTGACAGGTCAGGTAGGGAAAAAATATAATTCCACACATGTATATTGCATTATCATAAACATCTATAAAAACACTTCTGAGTGACAGTTTGTTTTCATCTTCCATGTGACTCTTCCTATCACCTACATCTCTTCATATTTACAATCATATTTGCATAGGTAACGCAATCCCAAGGATTATGTGTCCAACATTCCCACTCTTAATCAAAAGGGGTGTTTGTGAGTACAAGCATCAATCTGAACTTTTCAAATTTTTCTCTTCCAAGCGCTTTGGTGAAGAGGTCCACAATTTGATCATTTTTGGAACAACGTCTTAAGTGAATAGTTTTTGCCTCTACATGATATCAAATCAGGTGATACTTTGTGCTGATATGCTTAGTTTGATCATGGAATCTGGGATTCTTGGCCAACTTTATTGCAAACGTATTTTCAAATAGAAAAGGATTAGAATTCACTTGTTTCTCCTCCAAATCTTCAAGTTTTTTCCTGAGCCACACAATCTCTTTCGTCGTTTTTGCAGCTGCCACATATTTTGCCTCTGTTGTAGAATTTGTTGGCAATGACTATTTGTGTCATATCCAAGAGAAAGTTATTGATCCAAGAATCATGAGATAGCCTGAGTTGACACTCCATTTTCCTTATCCCAAACAAAGTTTGAATCAGAATATCTGATCAAGTTGAAGTCATCCACCTTAGAGTACCTAAGTCCAAAATCTTGAGTTCCCTTCAATTATTTTAGAACTCTTTTTGCAGCAAACGAATGTCCTCCACAAGGATTTTGCATGAACCTGGAAAGAATCCCAACAAAAAATGAAATGTCTGGTCTTGTGGTAGTAAGATAGATAAGACTTCCCGCAAGATGTCTATATTTGGTTGCATCCTCAAATTCATTCCCTTCCTTTGATGTGAGATTCAAATTGTATTCCATTGGAGTGGAAACAGGATTACACTCAGTTATGCCAAACTTGTACAACAATTCTCCAACATACTTCTTTTGGGAGATGAATATGTACTTTGGATTTTGACTCACTTCAATTCCCAAATAGTAGTGAAGAAGTCCCAAATATGTCATTTCAAAGCCTTTCTTCAATTATTTCTTTATGGATGCAATGTAGCTTTCATTTTACCCTATTATAAATAGATCATATACATATACTACAAGATATACAACAATTTTTCCAACTTTCTTGACAAACCAAGTTGCATTATCAAGATTGTAGTGCTTGAAATTCAATTTCAGAAGATGCTTAGCTAGCTTTTCATACCAGACTCGCAGTGTTTGTTTCAGGACATATAAGGACTTGATGAGATTGCATATATCCCGTTCTTGTCCCTTCACAAAAAACCTTTTGGTTGAGACATGAAAACATTCCCTTTCAAGTCTCCATTCAAGAAATCAGTCTTCACATCCATTTGATGGATTTTCCATCCATTATGTGCTGCCATGGAAAAAAAAATATGGATGGTAGCCCATTTTCTATGGGGGAAAAGGTCTCCTCATAATCAATACCTTCTTTATGTGAAAATATTTTTTCTACGATCCTTGCTTTGTGCTTCTCAAGTGAGCCATATGATGTGTATTTGTTCTTGAATACCCACTTGCAACCGATTGGTTTGGTTCTGAAAGGAATATCCACCAACTTTCGTGTTCCATTCTTAATGAGAGCATCATATTCCTTCTACATGGCTTCTTTCCACTCATCATGAAAAATGGCTTGTTTAAAAGAAGTTGGTTCATAAATAGTATATAAATTCAAATCAAAATCATATGAAACATCTATGTTATATACATCACCTGAGTTTTAATTATCTACATCACCTCCATCTTGTCTTAAGGAACTTATAGTTCATGTGTTTTCGACCTCATCAGGATGACATTTTCAATTTTTTTTGTGAGCCATTTTGGTGGACCTTTCTAAGATGGTCTAGGTTGCTTAGCTAATTGAGGTGGTGTTGAATTCTCATAAAGACTCATCTTTTGGATCCTCTCAATCACATCATCCAAATGAACTTCAAGTTCTGATGAAGTGGTTGGAACTTCTTCATGGGGGGAAGATGATTCTTCAAAAGAAAAAGGAGATTTCATAGATTGACCCAAAACAAGGATACCTCCTTCAAGATGTGGAATCTCATTATCAAATTCATGATATATCTTTACACAAGTGAATTTGTCCAGATGATCAAGATGTCTCTCAATAGTTTTTTCATCCTTGGAGGATTCAAGAAACATTACATCTATGGAAATGATGAATTTCTTGTTTTCCTCATCATAAAGATGATATTCCTTTGTGGTATTTGAATAGCCCAAGAATATGCTTTCAACTCCTTGCATCAACCTTGCTTCTTTTCTCCTTAGGAATCAAGGCATAGAAAGTCAAAGCAAATACCCTGAGATTCATCATCGAAGGAATGTGGCCATACCACATTTCATATGGAGTCTTGTTTTCAAGAGCATGAGATGGACACATTTTTTTACATAGAATAACATCAGCCAAAAACATTAATTTTACATTCTTGAAAATCATCATGGAATGAACCATATTTAGGAGAGTCATGTTCATTCTTTCAACAACACCATTTTGTTGAGGATTGTATGGAACTGTGGTTTGATGGTTGATCCCATGTTGGTGAAGGTAGATTTCAAATTCAGTTGGTGTATATTCTCTTCCATTATCAATGCGAAGTGAGCCAATAGGAGATTGGGCTTCATTTTGAATCCATACATGAAAATTTAGAAAAGTTTCAAAATCTTGTGATTTTTCTTTCAACAAGTGCACCCAATACATCCTAGTGTAATCATCAATAAAATTCATGATATATATATTTCCATTTGTAGAAGAAACATGCATAGAGACACACAAATCAAAATTAATCAGTTCAAATTTTCTACATGCTATGGAAGTAGAATCGTGAAATGATTGTTTTCTATGGTTTCCAAGTATACAAGCATCACATTGCTTCAATTTCCTACGAATAGTAGGAAAACCAGAAAACCCATTCTTTCTCAACAAACAAAGACTTTCATAATTAATATGGCCAAATCTATCATCCCAAAAAGACTAGATGGAATTATACTTTCACTGTGATGAGAGAGGTATGTAGAATTTTTTGTATGAGAAGATATCTCTTTTAGCTTCAACAATCTTCCATCTTTCCATTCTGGTCATGACAACCATGTTGTCAAAATCCTTCCTCATTTCAAATTTTCCACCGAACATATGAATAGAGTGTCATTGATGTTGGATGTGCACAAGGGACAACAAGTTCCTTTGTAGTTCAAGAAGATGGAGCACATTATGTAGAAGAACATTTGAGAATCCAAGAAACTTAAGTTTGATGGTGCCCGTTCCCGAAGGTTTGAGACTCGATTTATGTGAAAAATACACTACACCATCTGCATTGGAATTGAAGTCTTCAAAGAAGTCTCTTCTAAATATCATGTGATAGGTTGCACTTGTGTCAAGAAGCCATGAATCTCTCCAAGAAGCAAATGAAGTGTTAAAAAAATATTCAATTACTCCTATATTGAAATGGGAAACAATTTAATGAGCAGGTGTTTTACCTTCTATTGGTACTAAAGTTTCACCTATGTCTTCTTTCTTATTCTATCTTTATTTGATATTCTCCCATAGAATTATGCAGTCACTTGCTTCATGTGACCCATTCCTTCCACAACGGGTAAAATGAAGATCATATCCCTAACAAAGATTATTCCAACACCCCCTTCCTCTAAGCTCCTTCTTTCTGTGTCTTTTCATTTCTTATCAACAAGTGACTCTTCATTATAGGTAGCTATCTTTTTGGTCTCTATACTGGCTTCAATTAGGGTTTTGACTCTGTCAACTGCATCTTCACAACATTGCTTGCTATATTGTTCCTTGTCCAAACAAAATAAAGCAACCTTGACCAACAACTCCATAATAGAGACTTTATGCAACAAATTGTGATCAAATGGAAATATAAGTAAGTCGATCAAAATATATAATGAGAAACCCTAAACTTGAAAGTCGTCACCTTATACAGAGTGCTTTTGTCTCCTTCATGCATTGGTATGTGGATGAGAGTGTGGAAACCAAAAAGAGAGTTCTCAGAGTCTCGGCTCGTGAAGGAAACCACTATTCATGAGTCAATTCTCACAGGGTTTCTTGATGTCATGTCTACCACAAAATTTTGAAGAACGTATTTAATTCGACCGTATTGATACCAACATATTGAATTCGAGAGTATTGATACCATCGTATTCAATTCAAGTGTATTGATACCACTGTATTGAATTTCAACGTATTAAGACCCGTATATTGAATTCGACCATCTTCCAAAAACTTGAAGATGCTTCAACTTAACTTCGGGGATTTGGCTCATTGTTTTAAATTACAACGATGGAGAGACATCCATTGTCCATCAATTTGACGTCGTTGTGGTCTTTACTAAAGAAATAATTCCAAGTTTGATGGTGGTCGTTGCACACAATGTCTACAAATATTTCCCAGTTCATGGAGATGACTATATCATCAATTAGCGACACTCCTTCTCCATGCGCACCTCTCCTCCCACGTAACCCTAGCTTCTCTCGACTTGGATGCAAGGGAGTCGTCAATCTGTGTGAAATCCTAGTAGAGACTCAAATCTAAAATAAACAACTTGTGGTATGAGAACAAATACCTAATGATTGGAACGTAGAGTGGCTATGCACAGAGGGATTGTGCACATGCGGGAAGATAGATTGAGTGGCTGATATGGTACCATTGACAAGTCAGGTAGGGAAGAATGTAACTCTACACATGTATATTGCATTATCATAAATGTTTATACATTTCTAAGTGATGGTTGGTATTCACCTTCTATGTGACTCTCTCTATCACTTACTACTCTATATATTTACAATCATATTTATATAGGCAATCCCAAGAATAAATAATACTAAAAAAAGTATT